>JAEOAE010003882.1:0-14920 GCA_036365155.1 Meriones psammophilus
AAGTGATGACGTATACAAAGATCAGAATAATCTAAAAGGTGCAAAAAGTAATTATGAATAATACAAAATAGAGAAGAAAGGCAAAAACTCACATCAAAATCCAATCTTTCCAGCAAAATAATATTAGAATATGGGAACTTGAGAGATGGTTCAGTAGTTAGAGCTCATCTATTCTTCCATTGGATCAGGTTTAACTCCCAACACCCACATGGCAATATAACTGTCCATAAGCATTCCAGGTGGTCTGACACCTTAACACCAATGCACATAAATAAATTAAATCATTATTAAAAAATAATGAGAAGGAGGAGTTAGGAGAAAGAAAGAAGCAGGAGGAGGAGAAGGATGAGAAGATGAAGAAGAGGAAGAAATAAAAAGAAAAGAAGAAGAAAAAGAAAAACAATTGTGTCAAAGAGATATTAAATAGCCATGCGAGATCAGAAAAATCTAAAAATTATTAAAAAAGTAACATGAATAATGAAATGGAAAAGAGACAAAACTCATCAAAATCCTAGAAAATATTTTCAGCAAAATAATAGAATGTATCCTTAACCTAATGAAAAAGGTAGCTATAAAAATTACAAAAGAGTATATAGAACAACAAAAGCATGCAGAAAGAAATTGTGCTCATCACACATGGAACAAACCCTAAATGTGAAAAATATATTAAACAAAGAAGGTATGTTATTAAAAAAGTTTGCAGAGTTAGAAAGACTGATTGCATATACATTCAGGCTCATTAGAATAACTCCTGATCAAAGAGAGATTCTAAACCTAGAATGAAACAGGACCGATTGTATATGATCTTTAAGGGGATCCTTATTACTATATCAGTAAACTTTCAATAATAAATGGTGAACAAAAAAACATATTGTACAATAGAGCGAAAATGAGCAGTATTCCTGTAAAAACTCCTTCACTACAGAAGCCAATCAAGAGCAAAACTCCTATCTAAAATGTTAATCACATCATAAAAACAAAAATAGAATAATCCCAAGCATCAATTAAAGCAACCCCACACACCATAACTACAAAATAAAGGAAATAATAAACATTGTTCATTGAAAACTCTCAACTTGGATGTTCAATTCTACAATGGAAGACAGGAACTAACAGAATGGACTAGACAAAATATCCATTCTTCTGTATCTACTGAACCTCACTTTACCATCAGGTTAGATGTGTCTCATGTAAAGGATAGAGAACAGTAGAAAGTGGACCTAGAAAAGTTTAGGGATCTTTATTTTGTTATCCAGTTCACACAAAAAATACCACAAAATTCTTGAGTCAATTTAAAGAATATATACTGTACACTCTGAATGAGGAGTTCCTTACATTATCCATATAGAAACCAACAGACCACTTGGCAGGTCAGCACACATCTATCCTCATGTTTGCAGAACACAGCTGATGTGTGCTAAGATAGAATAGACTGAATCACATCAGTGCAAAATATTACATTATTCAATTTTTATTCATGGAAAACATGTACATTTTTAGATTTAATATAATCACAATATTTCTCATCTCTGTCCTCCTACAAAACCTCCCATACAGCCCTCTTTTGGCTCTTTCAATTTCAAAGTCTTCTATTGCCAATAACTCCTATTACATGTATCATGCATTATGTATGCACTGTGTGTGCATGTGTGTGAGAGAGAGAACATTTAACATTTTAAGGTAAAATCATTTACTTTGGGTGTGGATGAACTAAAATGTATATCATCAAGAGTACTTGACCTTAGCTAGACCGAAATCAAACGTTGTCTGACTTCATTCCCTAATTGGGCTCTAAACAGTCAGTACCTTGAAAATAAAGTTGAGCGATTAGTGTTAGAGCCTGAACATCAGAAGTGTAGTGCATGACTTGTCAGAACACATTTCAGTGACAAGAGGAAGAATATAAAGAAATAACTGAGGTGCATGCATAAGGACTATTACTAATAGCTTGCATTGTTTACTTGAGAAATGTTCTGTGTATATTTTTTGAAATCTCAACAATGAAGATGTTATAATTGTGTAAGAGATATTAATTGTTGTATATATTATTTATTCTTCCATCAGACTCTTTTTCATTTCATCTTCCTGAGTTTGAGTTTCTTTGTTCTTTTGAAATTCAAGCACTTTTTTCATAAACTATTTTACACTTAACATATCAAAATTTGATTTGTAAAATATTTTGTAATATTATAATACTAGGAATATATAACAAACCACTGAATTTTATCAAGGGTATTTGGCTTATGTGTAGTATTACGGAAAAAGGAAAATGTATTCAGAGATGATACTATTCTTTCTAGTTCCTTTTTAAAGAGACAGTTGCCTGAGTCCAGCCATCTCAGGAAAAAATCACTCCTTTTTTCTTTTTATTGATTAGCGCCTGATTTATTCACTATATTTTCCAGGCTGTATTTACCCTCATCTTCAACCAGTTACAGCCTGCCTTCTCTTCTCCCTCCTATACCCCCTCTAAGCCCAGTCCCACATTGAGAGAATCATCTTCCCACTATCTTGTCTAGCCTATCTTATCAAGTCTTCTTACCAAGAATGGTTTGATCCTTATTCCTTTGTGGCCTGGCAGAGGCTGCTGCCTTCCACAGTAGCGATCAGGCCTGTCACTGAGTTGAGACAGCCCCTGTTACCCTTAATAGAACTCACATGGAAACTGAGATACTTATAGGCTACATCTGGCAGGGGTTCTGGGTGTTCTTCATGCATATGGTCCTTAGTTGGAACAAAACCCTGGGCCCATATTATTTGGCTCAATTGGCCTCCTTGTGAGCCTCTCACATCAGATCTTTTACCTCTGGATCTTCCATAGTAATCTATACTTTCACCCAAAATTTGGCTATGAGTCCCTAATCATCTGCTTCAATACCCCTGCTATGGAGTTGCTCAGAGCCTCTGTGGTAGTTTCTGCCCTGTTCCTATCTTCCCCATTACCAATGTATATCATTTGCCCTTCTGAATAAGTTAAGCATCTTGTAGGAGGTTCTTCCTGTTGTTTAGATCTTTTAGGACTCTAGATTTTAGTATTTTTAAACCCTATATTATATGACTAATATCCCATTATGAGTTAGTATATACCATGACTGCCTTTCTATTCTGGATGCCTCACTCAGGTGATCATTTCTAGTTACATCACTTGCTGCTGATTTCCTTGTTTTTGGTATGAATAGTATTGCATTGTATAAATGTGCCACAATTTCTGTGTCCATTCCTGGTTTAGGGACATCTAAATTGTTTCCAGATTCTGGATACAATCAATAAATATGTTATGAGCATGGTGGAGCAAATGTCCTTGTTGTATGGTTGACAATCTTTGAATATATACTTGGGTTGAGTATAACTGAATATTCTAGTGCTTTTCATTCATATTTCTAGAAAAAAACACCAGATTGATTTCCAAAGTGGTTGTAGAAATTTATATTCCCACCAGCAATGGAGGAGGTTCACTTTCTCCACATCCAGTCCAGCTCATGTTTGCAAATGATTAGTGATAGTATCCATGAATAACACTAAAAAATTCAACCAGGGAAATCCACAGCTGATAAACAACTTCATCAAAATGACTGGATACAAAAATTAAATTTAAAAAGTAAAGCCCTCCTGTATACAGAGAAGACAAATGGCTCAGAAGGAAGTTAGAAAACAAAACCCCCTTCACAAAAAAGCCACACAAATAACATAAGTATCTTGGGTATTTGACTCCTAATCAAGCAAGTGAATGACTTGTATAAAAAAGAAAGAACTTCAAGGAAAGATATCAGAAGATCTCCCATTCTCCAGAATTGGTATGATTAACATAGTAAAAAATGGCCCTCTACCAAAAGATATCCTAAAGAGTCAATGCAATTCAATCAAAATACAAGCACAACTCATTACAGACCTTGAAAGAGACAATTCTCAGTTTCGCCTGAAAAACAAAAAACCCAGAATTGATTTAAAAAATGCCGCAGCACAATAAAAGCTTTTCTGGAGTATCTTCAGGTGAGATCTCAGAAGAAGTAGTATAGCACAACAGTAATAAAAAATGGCATGAGTACTGCACCTGTACTTTAAATCATAAGATTGTGTATCTACTCATTAATCATTTTTTATTAAATCATATCAAGGGTGAGGAAAAACAAATATAGGGAATCAACTGCTGTCTCAGGACGGTTGAGGTACCCACACAGCCAATGTTATTTTGGACTGTGTTTCAGCTCATCAACCTTAAAAACTTCCCTGGCTTTACTATTAGAGTATACTTTCTTGCTAAATTGTTCTCTAAGATTTTTTACATCAGAGCCTTATAATAACATCATCCCTGACCTTATTAAACAATCTAATTTTCCAAATTTTTCTAAGTGTAATGGTCGTACTAACAATCTATATCTATAGCTCCCTTTCAAGGGCACTGGGTTAATTCATAATCTGCTCAGTAAACATGTGAAAGAGATCAAGCATTGTTAATTTTAAATGCCAGTGATATTGCCCAGTGACTAACTAGAAGCTTTCTTTGAGTTTTCATACAACTCATGTTAGTAAGGATTATGGGCATCATAAAGGGCAGCAAGCATGAGATGTATGCTACATGCTGGGAGCCTAAAGTCCCTCCGGAAAAGCAGTTCTTGGGATTATGCTTCTCCAAGACAAACTCATCATGACTATGCTCACAGAGCCACATTCGTGAGTTCACCATCTGTTTTACTGTTGCTCTTGCATGGCTCTTGACAGAGACCCAGGTAGTCAAAATAGTTGCATAGATGGTGGGGTGACATTAGCTCAGGTCCTCGGAAGGAGAATTCAGGAATTGCATGGGCTGCCTAGCTTGGAGGACCAGATAACACAGCAGGACTGAAGTTGCTGGAAAAGCCTGTAGAAGTAGGTTTGATTTGGTATGTTAACTAGGAAACTCTGCCATTAGTTTCAGATTTGAATCTACTTCTCTGATATTATGAAAACTGAGAGGAGAGGCATGGTCTCCATTGGATAATGATTATCAAGTGAGCCACAGGAGGAAAGGTGACAAAAAACAGATTCTGTTTTTCTTTTCTTTCTATATATATTCTTTCTTCTCTTTGAGGCTAGTACCAAACTAGACTCAAATTTTTGCCACTTTTTTTTTGTTTTTCTTACTATATTTTATTTTATTAATTGTTTTTATTTTCACAATTTATTATTATATGCTGGTCATCTCCTCCCTCAACTCCTACTGGTCCCACCACTCCCTCCATCTTCCATCCCCTCTCCGAGACCCTCAAAGGAGTTCTCTCCTCTGCCATCCACCCTATATGTTATCAGAACAGTACTCAGCTATTAAAAACAGAAAATAAATCTTTCTGCTCTTATTTCTTTTTCCATAATTACTATGTACTCATTAGAATTCCTTACTACATATTACCTGCAACCTTACCAATGAATAAGACACTAAGTATAATTCATTTTAAAAGTCCTACTCCAAGACGGTGTTGATTAATATCATCCAGAAACATGTAGTTTGAAATGCTATGATGTCTAAAACATTTTTATCACAGGCATTTCAGAATGTGATTCTCTTGCTGCCTGGAGGCTGTTTCCCAGCAGCCCAGGAAGGCTTATAGAGGCAGAAGATGATTAGCATAAAGCTTGGAAGCCTGCAAGCATAACTTGTGGTCAGCACTATAGGAACCACCTTGAAAGTAGGTTCAACTTTAATTCAGAACAGAAAACAGAAACATATCCTTGGGAAGTGCCTAGGATATAAGCATAGGTGTAGATAATTGTTTAATGCTAGGCAATTCAAGGATGCTTGATTTGCATTAAACAGCATTCCTATTATATGGAATAAGAAGAAGGACACAGATCCAAATTATCCTATATTTTGAAGGAGGATTATCAGTGATCTGTGTCAAAGGCCATCTATCAAATTTGATTGGTGAGGTGTCTATGTCTAAAGACACTCTCTAGATGAAGTCAGGGAGAAAACTCACCTTGACATGGTTACACATCTGGAGCCAGAGCGAGGTCATACAAGGAAGAAAAGCATCCTCCCCTCATATCTCAAAATTCAATTGTAGGCTGTGATGTTATTCAATAGTACCACTGGAACAATAGGTATGTGTACACAAAGCTTCTACAAGCTACGCTGTTGTATTTACTCTCAGAGAAACTCCTGGCTATTGTTAGTTCACCATTCCCTACACATATTCATCCACTGGACTAAGAAGTTTCCTGTGTAAATTGAAACAACTGTAAATAGTAAATGTTGAGAATCAAGTTATCAATAAGTCTTCTGTAAACACATTATATAATACTGTGCATGTAATTGATATTCACCATTCATTTGTGTATTCTTTTTTTTAAAAATAAGTTTATTTACTTTAAATTACAATAAGTAATCCCCCTCCTTCTCTGCCATGACTACCCTCCGTTCCTAGTACTTTATCCTTTCCCTTCAGAAAAGGAGATCATTTCCATTGAGCTAGTTTTACAGTTCTGTTGCATCTCAGTGGACAAAGTACACAACGACCTTTCCACATACTCACAGAATTCCTCTCAGTAGAATGCACTTTTTATTTGTAAGTGACTCTGGATTTATTTTTAGGCCTCACCATTTTAACACATTCATAGTTTTACTCTATTATAGATCCTTTCATGATGATGAAGATTATACAAATGTGGAATGGTTTCATATATTAAAAACACTCACTTGGGCTTTCTGTCCATTAGGATTTCTTTCATGAGTGTGGCGATTATTCTGAAGTCAAATGTTTTTCACATTGGTTACAGTCAGACATCTTTCAGTATGTGTTCTTTTATGTATTAGGAGATGTTATGTGCAAAGGCTTTGCCGCAGTAATATTCATATGGTTTCCTCCAGAATGTGTTGTCTTAGGAGATGACTGTTACATACCAAAGGCTTTATCACACTAATTACCCTCACAGGCTCTCTCCACTGTGTCTTTTCCTGTTTTCATAGACTACTCTGCTGTACTAAAGGCTTTAACACGTTAGGTATATTCATAAGGTTTCTTTCAAATGCTGTGATCTTTTATGTCTTAGCAGCATTACTGTTTCTGCAAGACTTTCTCCACATAGTTGTATTCAACAAGGTTTCTCTCAGTATGTATTCTTTTTTATGTGTATGAGATGACTGTTTTAGTGCAAAAGCACACACACTGGTTACATTCATGCGTTTCTCTGCAGTGTGTGTTCTTTTATAAATATGGGTTATTCTTTTCTGCAAAGGTTTTACCACACTGGTTTACATTCATAAGGTTTCTCTCAGTCGTGTGTTCTTTTATGGCTTAAGAGGTACTGTTTTCTGCAAAGGCTTTTGCCACACTACATTATATTCATAAAGGTTTCTCTCAGTGTGTGTTCTTTTATGGCTCATGAGATGACTGTTTTTGTGCAAAGCTTTACCACACTGGTTTACATTCATGATTTCTCTCAGTGTGTATTCTTTTATGGCTTAAGAGAGTACTGTTTTCTGCAAGGCTTTGCCACCTCTAAATTACATTCATAAGGTTTCTCTCTCCAGTGTGTGTTCTTTTGAAGCAGAGAGTACTATTTCTGCAAAGGCTTCATACTGGTTACATTGTAAAGTTTCTCTCCAGTGTGTGTTCTTTATGTCTTGTAGGATAAACTGTTTCGTGCAAAGGCTTTACCACACGATTACAATTCATAACGATTTTTCTCAGTGTGTGTTTCTTTTATGGCTTAAGAGAGTACTTTTTAATTTAAAGCTTACCACAATGAATTTACATTCATAAGGTTTCTCTCAGTGTGTGTTCTTTATGAAGCTTAAGTACTGTTTTTCTGCAAAGTTTTACACAATGGTTTACATTCATAAAGTTTTCTCTCCAGTGTGTGTTCTTTTATGGCTTGTAGAGATGACTGTTTAGGTACCAAGGCTTTACCACACTGGTTGGTTACATTCATAAGGTTTTTTTCTCCAGTGTGTGTTCTTTTATGGCTTAAGACTACTGTTTTCTGCAGGCATTACCACACTGGTTACATTCATAAGTTCTCTCCAGTATGTGTTCTTTGTACTTGCTGAGATGACTGTTTTGCAAGGCTTTATCCACATTGAGATTACATTTGTAAGACTTCTCTCTATGTGTGTTCCTTTATGCTGTATGAGAACAGTGATATAGGGAAGGCTTACCGCAAGAGTGCATTTAAAGGTTTATCTCAGTATGACTGCTTTCACATGCTTATAAAGAAAATTAACTTTATGTCAACGATTTACATAGTCATTTCTTTTACACTAATAAATATGTTTATATATGAATTAATTTCATAATTTGGTCTAATGGTAAAAGAAGATCAAATTTTAAGTTTTATCACTTTATTTACATTCATAGTATGCCCCTTCATTATGGCTATTTTGAAAGATCCTATTATGGTAGAGCATTTGATATGTGGTTCTTTTATAGCATCTCATTTTTCTATAGAGGTTTCTCCTATATATGAAGAGTATTGTATGGGGTGAGTTTTACAGCAATCCATTCACAAATTTTTGCTGCTGTATGAATGATACTTCATTTAAAGTGAGCCAGGACAAGCAGAAAAGTTCCAAGTTCTAGTATTCATAGGTTTTTTTCAGCAGTATGAGTTTGCTGATGAATTCTCCAGTGAAGTTACCAAAACCAATCAACAGTAACCATTTATCACATTCGAAAAATCTCTACTCCAAGTGGGGACTAATACAAAATCAATTATTCTTGGAGAAAGACAGGAACACTACTTTTCAATATCCGATGCTCTTGTGCATAGAAACATTGTGAGATATGATATACCTATTAAATTAAGAATAATAAAGATTCCCATTGAATTAACACAGTTTGATTTTTGTTCATCATAGACAATATTCATATAGGGTTAAGGTTTCTCCACAGCAATAATCTTGACTCTATAAGCTCTCCTTTCAGTAAACTTTGAAATGTTGCACTGTATGAATATGAGTAACACTGGTTGTATACTGTTATCTTGCTAATTAGAAGGTTTGGACATACTGATCACCTATTTAATGTATATACATCTTACAATATCTGAGTAGATAGGATGAAGGACTAAACAGATTGGCGAATCAGCTCAGTAGCTGTAATGTCCGACATGATTCAATTGGTATTTTCTGTTACAACATTATTTTATTTTCTTCTATCTGAGAGTGCCCAGCACAAACACAAATCAGACGCTGACATTGAAATTACATGGAATTGTGAGATTTTAATGATCATCAGTACACTTAAGCAGTGCTGTTTATACACTGTTGCATTTGTTTAAAATTCAGGAGGCAGTCAGGTGTGCTGGTGCATTGCCCTTAATCCCAGCACTTGTGGAGGCCTTGAGATCAGGCAGATCTGTGGCGTGATTTTGAGGGTCAGGCTGGTCCCTACTTGAGCAGATTCTAAGTTAAAGCCACATTCTACAGAAAAAAAAAAAAAAAAAAAAACTATTTCAAAAACAGAAAATAAAAACAGTAACAAACCAAAAAAAAACAAACTTCAAGACACATTAAATTTCTTAAAAGATTATTATATCTTATCAGCTTGCCCGTAAAGTTACCTTTATTACTTATATAACTGAAAATGTTCTTCAATATGTATTCTACATCCCAATCATAGCCTAAAATATAGTACCAGAGAAATATATAGTATTGGAAATATCACATTATTATTTGGAAAAACTTAAATCACTATCTTCTGTGACCACAGGAACCATGCCTGATTAGTGCCTCATTTCCCTCCTCGTTCTCAATTAGAATTACACAATGGATCAATAACAAAGTAGAATTGTCCTTGTTTTAAAAGTGGAAGAAAATTCCCATTCTTACCCTACAACAGTGAGGTTTTGCAGAGTCTCTAACCATCACGTCTTTGTAGAGTTGCTCCTGGGAAGATTCAGCAAACCCCACTCTTCTTGGCTGAATTTCATACACATCATTGAAGGTCACTGAATTCTAAAATATGCCATACATTTTGTACAACAGAAGCAATTAGCAACAATATAGAATTTATATTTCATTGGCAATATAGTCATATAATTCTAGTGCTGCTTCCATTTTATATTCTGACTCAGAAGTGGTGGTATTAGACAAGTTGGAGTGTAACTACATCAGGTGAAGGAGGAAGAAGAAAAAGCCTAAAAGTTAAAGTGTAAGGAAACCAAAGCGTGCCTTTGAAAACTTGTGTTTAAAGGTTTCATTAGTTTGTAAGGCATGAATATGAATTCTTGTTGGGTTCTTGGTGATCTATGAATTATCTTCCAGTTGCTTATGCGGTAAGTCAGGACACCATCATGAGAAAGGTGGAAGGAAAAACACAGTCATGATATTTTATCTAGCAACAAATGAGGTCTTGGCTATCAGGGAGACAGTGAACAGATGGGTGGCATCGGGTAAATAGATAACAAAGGCACTGAATATCATGTTCTAACCATGCCTCAGAAGTAGCATATCAGTATGTAAAAATATATATTTGTAAAATGGAAAGTGGAGTACAGTGAATACATGGATAAAAATAATGTAGTGTAAACAAAAACAATCATAGCTGATAAGATCATATTTGTGAGTGACCAGACAAAAGAAGACATAGAACACATGAAATTTTATTTGATAATTGTTTTGTCCTTGCGCTCCTTTCCAACTCATGTATAGTCTATAGTTAGAAAATAAGCCATTAAAGCTTTTATATTAAAAGAGGAAGTGCTAATGTTATCCATAAGTCATTCTTAGAAGAATACTGAGTTAACTGTGTCATATCTGAACTTTTTATAATAGGATATAACCTTGGAATAGACATGCCAAATTAAGCGTGAGACAAAAGACAAACAGAGAGAAGAGAGTGAAATAGAAAGAGAAAAGATAGAGACAGAGATGCAGAGAAATGAACATATGAACAGTACTGATTACATACCAGAGAAATTTATGAACATTTATTAACTACAAAAATGATGGACAAGCTGGGTGTATTCAGTTGCTGCCTCTAATTCCATCGCTCAGGAGGCAGAGCAGGTGAATCATGAGTTAGATACTGGCATGATCTATGCAAGAGTTCAGGACAGCCAGACCTATGTTGTAAGACAGAGCTTCCCTAAAAGTCAATCTAACAAATATAATAGGTAGAAAAACCTCAGAGGTCCTTACTGAAGCTCCTACAGGAATTATACATTCAATCAATTCTGTATTAATCTTTTCCAGAAACCAGCAGTGCCACAGCTTAGAAACTGCAACATTAATAAGATCTTACTAAAAGAGATGCATGTTTAAACAGGTAAATAGAAAGAGAAAAATATTACTTAATGTAAATGCTGATCATAAATAAACAACATAAGGCAGGAGAGATGGCTCAGCAGTGAGGAGCTCTTGCTGCTCTTGAAAATAATTGGGCTCAATTGTCAGTGTTTACATAGAACCCACTACTATCCATTGTTCTATGTTCATAGGCTCTGAGGCAATCTTCTGGCTATGTGAGAGCAGACACACAAGAGTTGCATAGTCATGCATACAACCAAATACTCATATTCAGTAAAAGTAAACAGATCCCAGATGGCAGAGCTGATTGCACACTGTGTCTGATCAACAGGTAGCAGAGACTGCACAGTGACCAACAGTTGGAACAATGAGAGGCCACAACACACCACTGACTGTATTTCCCAGAGTGAGAAGCCCAATGGTGAGAAAAAATTGGTTCAACCTCAGATCACTGGCTAATCCTGAAAAGTTCCAGGATATTGGAAGCAGGAATGTGGATTTTCCAGCAAATGGACACAGAAACAAGCAGGAATACTTAATTCTAATATCTAATAAAATAGTATTCAACCAAAATTAATTGAAAGGGATGAGGAAGAATACTTAAAACTCAAAAAAGAAAATTCCACCAAGATGAGTATCTTAATTCTAGGCAACTACACCTCAGTCAAAATTTACCCACATTTGTAAAAGAAACATTAATTAAGTTAAGAGGCATTTCCAGTCTCCACACATTAATAGTAGGGAGACCACAACAACTCAATATCATCCAAAGGACAGAGCAGTAAAACAGAACCTAAAATGAGATATAATGACACTAATGGATGTCATGAATTAAATGGACCTGCCAGATACCTGAAATGTTTAAACAGAAAAGAATAAATCTTCTTTCCAGCACCTTACTGACCCTTCTCTAAAATGACCATCATTAAGTCACAAGCCAGGCTCCATGGATACAAGATTGAAGTAATATCTTGCATCCTATCAAACCATGATGGACTAAAGGTGGATCTTCGACAATAACAGAAATAGCAAGCCTACACATCGTGGAAACTGAACATCCCTACTCAATGAAATCTGTGTCAGGAAGAGCAAAAGACTTCTATAGTTCAATGAGAAAATGAAGGCACATCATGCAAAACTTATGAGGTGCAATAAAGCAGTCTTAAGAGAGAAAATTTAATAGCACTAAGTGCCTTCACCAAGTATTGGAGACTTCCCATACAAGCAACCATGGCACAACTGAATACTCTAGGAAAAAAGAAGCAGACACACCCAACAGGTGTAGACCTACATAACCAAACTCAGGGCTGAAATCAATAAATTAGGAATGAGAACAATTCCAAATAATCAACAAAACCAGGAGCTGGATTCTTTGAGAAAATAAAAACAGACAAATTCTTAGCCAAACTAAAGAAAATGGCAGAAGACACTATCCAAATCAGCAAAAGTCTGATAAAGAGATATAACAGACACTAAGAAAAATCCAAGAACACTAGCTCTTTATGTCAAAGCCTATATGCCAAAAAGAT
Source organism: Meriones psammophilus (assembly GCA_036365155.1). Classification (NCBI taxonomy): domain Eukaryota; kingdom Metazoa; phylum Chordata; class Mammalia; order Rodentia; family Muridae; genus Meriones; species Meriones psammophilus. The sequence goes on from JAEOAE010003882.1 coordinate 12,754, forward strand.
TTGAAAATCAAATGGAAATATACAATTTTTGTATTGTTTCCACTTACCAAAGTAGAAAAAGAATCAATACCAGGCAAAGAAATTTAATAATCTTACATCCCCTCAGTGAATAAAAGCGTACATCAAAGACTCCCAACCAAGGCCAAATAATTTCAAGTAGAATTCTGCAAACTTCAAAGAAGAGAGAATACGATATTCTTCAAACTATTTGATAACACATATAAATGGAAGCAACATGGCCAAACTACTTTTGTAGACTGTAGTCACCTTCTATAGGCCCCTCAAAGACCCAAAAGAAAAGAACTTCGGACAATCACTCTTAAAATACTCAAATAAAATACTCACAAACCAAATCCAGAACATTTTAAAGATATCATCCACCATGACCAGTAGGCTCCATCCATGCATGTGAAGCGGTGGATTCTTAAATACATGGAATCCATCAGTAAATCATCCTTATAAATAAATTGAAAAAAAAAAAACACAACAACCACACAATCGTTTCCTTAGATGCTGCAAAAACATTTGACAATATCCAACACTTATTCTTGTTTAAAGTCTCAAAGAGACCGAGGGGATATGAGCACATACCTAAAAGTGAAGGCAACACATAGCAATCCTATGGCTAACATCAAACTGAATGGAAAGAAAGTTAAATCAATTCCCTGAACTCCCAGGGACAAGGCAAGGCTACCACTCTCTCAATCTCTTCAATATAGTATCTGAAGTCATATCACAAACAATAAGACAACTAAAGAGGAGTTTGAGAGATCTAGGGAGTGAAAAGGAAGAAGTCAAAGTATCACTATTCACAGATGAAATGACGAGTATACATAACTGTCACAAAGTTCTGAGGAACTAGCAATTGAAAAACACTTCAGCGAAGTGGCTGGATACAAAGTTAACAAAAAATCCAGTAGCACTCCTGAATACAAAAGAATAAACTGCCTGTAAAAATAATTGGTAAACAACACCCCTCACAATAGCCAGAAAAAAACCATAAAGTATCTTGTTGTTACCTAACCAAACAGTAGACAACCTATATAAAAAAGAAAAAAATTATCAAACACTGACAAAGAGGTGAAGAAGATAACAAAGACAAAAAGATCTCTCATGCTCATGTATCAGTAGGATCAACATAGTAATAATTGCGTATTACCAAACAACAATGTACAAGATTGCGATATCCCCATCAAAATATCAATGCAATTTCTTACAGACCTTGAAGAACAATTCTCAGCTTCATGTGAAGCTCAAACCAACCAACCAAACAAACAAACAAGCAAACACTAGAATATTTCAAAGAAACAGTCACCAATGCAAAACAGATCTTCAGGATGTTTCACCATCCCTTATCTCAAACTATGCTATAAAGCAACAGTAGCCAAAAACGGCGTGGTACTATTGCAGAAACGAGACTGGTGAATCAGTAAATTGAAGCAAAGGCTCATAAATAAACCCACAAACCTATGGACACTTGATTTTGACAAAGAAGCCAAAACCATGCAGCGAAAAAATGGCAACCTCTTTAACAAATGAATTGCTGGTATAACACTGGAAGATCTACATGTAGAAAAATGAAAATAAATCCTGTTGCATCACACTAAACTAAGTCCAAGGTGATCAAAGACTTTCCAGCGTAAGCAGTTACACTAAATCAGTTAAGAAAAGTGGGAAAAGCCTTGATCACATTGTGTAGAGATATTACTGAAAGAACACCAAGAGCACTGGTTTTGAGATCAACAATTAATAAATAGAATCCTAATGAAACTACAAAAAGCCTTCTATGAATCAAAGAACTCTGTCAATAGAACAAATCAACAGCCTACGACCAGAGAAAGTTCTTCCTGCCCTACATACAGCAGAAGGCTAATAAACAAAATATATAAAGAGCTCAAGAAATTAAATCAACAAATCAAATAATCCACTTTAAAACTGGGTAGAACTAAACAGAATTCTCCGAGAGGTATGTAAATGGTGGAAAAACATTTAAAAGAAATGCTAAATATCAATAATAGTCATCGTGGAAATGCAAGTCAAAAATGACTTTGATATTCCATCAGAATGGCTAAAAGATCAAAACCTGAAGAGACAGCACATGCTAGTGAGGATGTGGAGGAATGGAAAAACAACTCCTCCATTGCTGGTGAGAGTGCAAACTTATGTA
>JAEOAE010003833.1:0-145211 GCA_036365155.1 Meriones psammophilus
GCATTCAGGCTCCCAAAAAAGCCGCAAAAAGGCAGACACAGGCAGTTTCTGCGCACCAGACAGCTGGCAGAGACTGAGCCGCCATCACACAGCTGTGCTCCAGGCACAGGCAGTTTTACTGACCAGCCAGCTGGTGGATACTGAGCAGTGTGAACCAGGGGCAAAAAAAGACACTGGGAGTCCGTGTCTCCAGAGAATCCATGGGGAAGGAAGGAAACTGTACTGACCTAAATCACCCAATCCTTCCTAGAAAAAGTCTAGCAGTCTAGTGGGGCCGAGGCGCCAGCACTCAGCTGTGCTCCAGACACAGGCACAAACAGTTGAGGCGCGCCTGATGTCCAACTGGGTCACAGCAGCTGATCATTAAATTTACAACAAGAAACCCAGAAACAGGGCAGCTGCCCTCAGGACTTCCCTGGGTGAGAGGAGAACCCTCTCGACTAACAAAGACCACAGTTACCACTCAGGTCTATATCCCTGAGGTGAGTAACTCCTGAAAAAACACCAGCCATCCAGGGACTATACCCAAAAAGCTGAGAAGACATCCTTCAGAAAAAAACCAGCTTTCTGCAAAGGGGATTCTCTCCACCACAGGATCCCCAGGAACCACCAGAAAATAACCCCAAACACCTAAGATAAAACAATGGGTAGAGGCCAGTGTAAAAGCTCAAGCAACAAAAGACAGAGCAATATGGCATCACCAGAACCCAGTTACCCAGGGGCAAGTAGCCCTGGACACCCCACCACAACTGAAATCCAAGAAGATGACCTAACAAGTATGCTCAGGAAAATGATTACAGAGGAAACAAATAAAATTCGTAAAGACATAGAGGAAGATAAACTCAAACAGAATATTGCCACCCGTAAAGAAATAGAGGAAGCTGCAGCCAAACAGTTTATGGCCCTTAGAAAGGAAATGCTTAAAACACTGAATGAAATGATAGAAACAGAGTTGAAGGAGCTAAAAGAAAAACAGGAAAGTACAATCAGACAGGTGAAGGAAGTAAACAAAACAACTCAAGACCTGAAGATAGAATTGGAAAAATTAAAGAAAACACAAATGGAAGAAATAATGGGAAGGAAGAATCTAGGGAAGAAAACAGGAACTACAGAGGTAAGCATAACCAACAGACTACAAGAGATGGAAGAAAGAATCTCAGGTGTAGAAGATACAATGGAAGAAATCGATGTATCTGTCAAAGAAAATGTTAAATCTGAAAAATTCCTGACACAGACCGTCCAAGAAATGCAAGACAATATGAAAAGACAAAACCTAAGAATAATAGGTATAGAGGAAAAAGAAGACTCCCTTCTCCAAGGCCCAGAAAATATTTTCAACAAAATCATTGAAGAAAATTTCCCCAAGCTAAAGGAGAGGCCAATTAGAATACATGAGGCCTACAGAACACCCAACAAATTTGACCAGAAAAGAAAATCCTCCCGCCACATAATAATCAAAACAGTAAGTATACAGAACAAAGAAAAATACTAAAAGCTGCAAGGGAAAAAGGCCAAGTAACATATAATGGCAAACCCATTAGAATCACACCTGACTTTTCAACAGAGACTATGAAAGCCAGAAGGGCCTGGACGGATATCATGCAGACCCTAAGAGAACACAGATTTCAGCCCATGCTACTATACCCATAAAACTCTCAGTCCTCATAGATGGAGAAAACAAGATATTCAATGACAAAAACAAATTTCAACAATACCTACAAACAAATCCAGCATTACAGAAGACACTGGAAGGGAAAATACAACCCAAGAAAGCTAGCTACATTCAAGAAAACACAGGAAATAAATAACCTCACTTCAGTAAAACAAAAGCAACCAAGCACACAACATGTATGACCACAGCCAACATCAAAATCAAGAGATCTAACAGCCACTGGTCATTAATCTCTCTCAACATCAATGGACTCAACTCTCCAATAAAAAGACACAGATTAACAGAATGCAAAACCCAGCAATCTGTTGCATACAAGAAACACACCTAAGACACAAAGATAGACATTACCTGAGGGTAAAGGGTTGGAAGACGACTTTCCAAGCAAACGGACCCAAGAAGCAAGCAGGAGTAGCCATTCTAATATCTGATAAAATAGACTTTCAACCAAAATTAATCAAAAGAGATGGGAAGGACACTTCATACTCATCAAGGGAAAATTCCACCAGGAAGACATCACAATCCTGAACATCTATGCCCCAAATACAAGGGCACCCACATTTGTGAAAGAAACATTGATAAAACTTAAAGCACATATAGATCCCCACACATTAATAGTGGGAGACTTCAACACCCCACTCTCAACAAAGGACAGGTCAACAAAACAGAAATTAAACAAAGAAACAATGTCTCTGACAGAGGTCATGAATCAAATGGACCTAACAGACATTTACAGAACTTTACACCCAAACACAAAAAGAATTTACCTTCTTCTCAGCACCTCATGGAACCTTCTCCAAAATAGACCATATAGTGGGTCACAAAGCAAGCCTCAACAGATACAAGAAGATTGAAATAATCCCATGTATCTTGTCTGATCACCATGGAATAAAGCTGGACCTCAACAATAACAGAAATAACAAAAAGCCTACACACACATGGAAACTGAACAACTTGTTACTACATGACAGCTTGGTCAGGGAAGAAATAAAGAAAGAAATTAAAGTCTTTCTAGAAATCAATGAAAATGAAGACACAACATACCCGAACTTGTGGGACACAATGAAAGCAGTGCTAAGAGGAAAGTTCATAGCACTAAGTGCCTTCAAGAAGAAATTCGAGACAGCTCATTCAAGCACCCTAATGGCTCACTTAAAAACCCTAGAAAAAGAAGAAGCAGACACACCAAGAAGGAGTAGACAGCTGGAAATAATCAAACTCAGGGCTGAAATCAATCAATTGGAAACAAATAAAACAATTCAAAGAATCAATGAAACCAAGAGCTGGTTCTTTGAGAAAATCAACAAGATTGACAAACCCTTAGCCAGGCTAACTAAAAGGCAGAGACACCACCCAATCAACAAAATCAGAAATGAAAAGGGGGATATAACTACAGACACTGAGAAAATCCAAACAATCATTAGGACTTACTTCAAAAGTCTATATGCCACAAAATTTGAAAATCTAAATGAAATGGACAATTTTCTTGATCGATTTGACTTACCAAAGCTGAATCAGGACCAGGTATATCAACTAAATAGTCCTATATCCCCCAAAGAAATAGAAGCGGTCATCAAAAGTCTCCCATCTAAAAAAAGCCCAGGACCAGATGGCTTCAGCGCAGAATTCTACCAGACCTTCAAAGAAGAGCTAATACCAATTCTCTTCAAACTATTCCACAAAATAGAAACAGAAGGAATATTACCAAATTCATTCTATGAAGCCACAGTCACCTTGGTACCTAAACCTCACAAAGACTCAACTAAGAAAGAGAATTTCCGGCCAATCTCCCTTATGAACATTGACTTAAAAAATACTTAATAAAATACTTGCAAACCGAATCCAAGAACACATCAAAGATATTATCCACTATGACCAAGTAGGCTTCATCCCAGGTATGCAGGGGTGGTTCAATATACGGAAATCCATCAATGTGATCCACCATATTAACAAACTGAAAGAAAAAAACCACATGATAATCTCCCTAGATGCTGAAAAAGCATTTGACAAAATCCAACATCCATTCATGTTCAAAGTATTGGAGAGATCAGGTACACAAGGCACATATCTAAACATAGTAAAGGTGATATACAGCAAGCCTATAGCCAACATCAAACTGAATGGAGAGAAACTTAAAGCAATCCCACTGAAATCAGGGACAAGACAAGGCTGCCCACTCTCTCCATATCTCTTCAACATAGTGCTGGAAGTCCTTGCTAGAGCAATAAGACAGTTGAAGGAGATCAAGGGGATACAAATTGGAAAGGAAGAAGTCAAATTATTACTATTTGCAGATGATATGATAGTATATGTGAGTGACCACAAAAACTCTACCAGGGAACTCCTACAGCTGATAAACACCTTCAGCAAAGTTGCTGGATACAAAATTAACTCAAAAAAATCAGTAGCCCTCCTATATACAAAAGACAAAAAGACTGAGAAAGAAATTAGGGAAACAACACCCTTCACAATAGCCACAAATGACATAAGGTACCTCGGAGTAACCCTAACCAAGGAAGTCAAAGACTTGCATGAAAAAAATTTCAAATCTCTGAAGAAAGAATTAGAAGAAGATATGAGGAGATGGAAAGATCTCCCATGCTCATGGCTTGGCAAGATTAACATAGTAAAAATGGCCATCTTACCAAAAGCAATCTACAGATTCAATGCAATGCCCATCAAATTACCAACACAATTCTTTACAGACCTAGAAAGAAAAATTCTCAACTTCATATGGAATAACAAGAAACCCAGAATTGCTAAAACAATCCTCTACAATAATAGATCTTCTGGAGGTATCTCCATCCCTGATCTTAAGTTGTACTATAGAGCAACAGTTTTTTTTTTTTTTTTTTTTTTTTTTCAATGCAGTTTATTTAGGAACCTTGAACAATCATCTGACCCTGGGGAAAGCCAGCCCACTTTAAATAGCCTCTGGGCAGCCAACCTCAGTATGCCATGTGGGCAATGCAGATAGGTCCACATCCATGGAAGCAAGCCAGATCTTCAGCCTTAGCCAAATGTGGAGTTGTTTGTGACAGAGAGCACTCACCATCGGGGAAGGTGGAAGGCGGAAACCAGCTCCATCTTTCAGGAGCGGCATTACGCAGCTCTCTACAGTCCCCCTTTTGTTTTGGACGCATCAGGCAAGAGTAGAGGTCTGATCTCTGATATTAGAAATAAATTGGGACTTTGTACTGATGTTCATTTAGGTGTCATCCACCCAAAGAGCATCAGACCCGTCCGATACCTTTTTCTCAGAGGCGGGACCTGGGGCATCAACCCGCATGCAATCAGACATGCTCTTCTCTGGGTCCAAGGCGGCTGACCCTGAGTGCAGTGCTTCGCCTCGCATCCTGAGCGTAATATTTTGGCTTTTTATGGTAGCCAACCATGCTTGGGGAGATAGAGCAACAGTTTTAAAAACTGCATGGTACTGGCATAGAAACAGAATGGTGGATCAATGGAACCGAACAGAGGACCCAGAAATAAACCCACACACTTATGGACACCTGATCTTTGACAAAGACGCAAAAAAACCATACAATGGAAAAAAAAGATAGCATCTTCAACAAATGGTGCTGGTCTAACTGGATGTCTACATGCAGAAAAATGAAAATAGATCCATACTTGTCACCCTGCACAAAACTGAAGTCCAAGTGGATCAAAGACCTCAACATAAAACCAGACACATTAAATCGGCTTGAAAAAAAAGTGGGGAATACCCTAGAACTCATTGGTACAGGGGAAAACTTTCTGAACAGAACTCCAACAGCACAGGCTCTAAGAGCAACAATCAATAAATGGGACCTCATGAAACTGAAAAGCTTCTGCAAAGCAAAGGACACTGTCATCAAAACAAAGCAACCTCCTACAGATTGGGAAAGAATCTTCACCAACCCTTTATCTGACAAAGGTCTCATATCAAATATATATAAAGAACTAAAGAAGCTGAAAAGCAGCAAACCAAGTAACCCACTTAAAAAATGGGGAAAAGAGCTAAACAGAGAATTCTCTGTAGAGGAATACCGAATGGCAGAGAAGCACTTAAAGAAATGCTCAACCTCACTAGCCATTAGGGAAATGCAAATCAAAACAACCCTGAGATTTCACCTTACACCCATGAGAATGGCCAAGATCAAAAACTCAAGTGACAACACATGCTGGAGAGGTTGTGGAGAAAGAGGAACCCTTCTCCACTGCTGGTGGGAATGTAAACTGGTACAGCCACTCTGGAAATCAATCTGGCGTTTTCTCAGACAACTAGGAATAGTGCTTCCCCAAGATCCAGCCATACCACTCCTAGGCATATATCCAAAAGAGGCTCAAGCACACAAAAAGGAAATTTGCTCAACCGTGTTCGTAGCAGCTTTATTTGTAATATCCAGAAGCTGGAATGAATAATGTGTAATTGATGAAAAATTTTGGGTTATTTGTTTTTCCATATGAAACTGAGAATTGTTCTTTCAAGGTCTGTAATGAGTTGTGCTGGTATTTTGATTGGAATTGCATTGACTCTTTAGATTTATTTTTTGTACAGTGGCCATTTTTACTGTTAATCCTCCAATCCTGGAGTATGGGAGATCTTCTGATATCTTCCTGAAGTTATTTTTTTTTTCATACAAGTCATTCACTTGCTTGATTAGAGTCACACCAAGGTACTTTACGTTATTTGTGGCTTTAGTTAAGGGGGTTTGTTTCTCTAATTTCTTTCTGAGCCCATTTGTCTTCTGTATGCAGGAGGGCTTCAGAATTTTTAAATTTAATTCTGTATCCAGTCATTTTGCTGAAGTTGTTTATCAGCTGTAGGAGTTCCCTGGTTGAATTTTTTAGTGTTATTCATGTGTACTATCACATCATCTGCAACACAAGCTGGACTGGATGTGCAGAAAAGGGAACCCTTCTCCATTGCTGGTGGGAATATAAACTGTACAACCACTTTGGTAATCAATCTGGTGCTTTATCAGAAAATTATGAATAGTGCTACTAGAATATTCAGTTATACCAACTCTGGGCATATATTCAGAAGATTATCAACCATAAAACAAGGACATTTGTTCAACTACACTCATAACAGGTTTATTGACAATAGCCAGAATCTCGAAATAACTTATGTCCTCAAACAGGAATAGACACAGAAATTGTGGCACATTTATACATTCCAATACTATCCAGCAATTAAAAACAAGGAAACCAGCAGGCAAATGGATGCAACTAGAAAAGATCACTCTGAGTGAGGTATCCAGAAGCAGAAAGACACTCATGGTATATCCTCACTTATATGTGGATATTAGCCATATAATATAGGATTAAAAATACTATAATCTATAGTCCTAAAGGATCTAAACAACAGGAAGAACCCTAAGGAAGATGCTTAATCCTCATTCAGAAGGGCAAATAGTATAGACATCGGCAATGTGAGAAGACAGGGGACAGGGCAGGCACCTACCACAGAGGGCCTCTGAAAGAATCTACCTAGCAGGGTATTAAAGCAGATGATTAGACTCATAGCCAAACTTTGGGCAGAGAGCATGGACTAATATGGAGGATTCAGGAGATAGAAAGACCTGGATGGGGGAGGTCCTCCACAAGGAGGCCAATTGAGTAAAAAAATATGGGCCCTGGGCGCCCTGTTCCAATGAAGGACCATGCATGAAGAACACCTAGAACCCCTGCTCAGATGTAGCTCATAAGTATCTCAGTTTCCATGTGAGTTTCCTATTAAGGGAAACAGGGGCTGTCTCTGACATGAATTCAGTGGAAGGCTCCTTGATCACCTACTACTGGAAGGTGCAGTCTTGCCAGGACTGCAAGGAGGAAGAAGGTGCAGTCATTCTTTGTCAGACTTGATAAGATAGGCTAGCATAAGATAGTAGGGAAGTAGGACTTCCCCTATTAGTGGAGTAGGAGAGACAGCATAGGTGTAGAAGAGGGAGGTAGGTTGTAACTGGTTGAAGATGAGGAAGGGGCTTACAGCCAGAAAACAAAGTGAATAAATTGTAATAATCAATAAAAAAAGAAAAAATAATGAGGTTTTTTTTTCCTGAAATGGTTGGACTCAGGCAACTGTCTCTTAAAAACAACTAGAAAGAATAGTACTTCATCGCTTCACATTTTCCTTTTTCCTGTAATACTATATATAATAAATACCCTTGATAAAATTCAGTGGTTTGTTATATATTCCTAGTATTATAATATTATAAAATATTTTACAAATCAAATTTTGATATATTAAGTGTGTAAAAATAGTTTATGAAAAAGTGGCTTGAATTTTCAAAAGAGCAAAGAATGTTTACTCAAAAGTCTGGAGGGTGAAAATGGAAGGAAAATTGATGGAAGAATAAATAATATATAAATAAATATCTCTTACACAGTAATTATAACATTTTGATTATTGAGATTTAAAAAATATACACAGAATATTTCTCAAGTAAACAATGTAAGCTATTAGTAATAGCTCTTAAGCATGTACCCTGAGATATTTCTTTAAATTATTCCTCTTGTCACTTAAATGTGTTCTTTGACAAGTCATGCCACTACACCCTGATGTTCAGGCTCTAATACTGACTTTTCAGTTCTTATTTCAGTGTACTGACTTCTTTTAGCCCAATTAGGACTGAAGTCATACAATGTTTGATTTCTGCGTCTAGCTAAGGTCACAATTTTTGATGATACATTTTTAGTTCATCCACAATTTCAAAGTAAAATGATTGCCTTTCTTGAAATGTTAAATGTTCTCTCACACACACATGCACACACACACACACACATACATAATGCATGATACATGTAATAGTAGTTATTGGAAACACAAGACTTGAAATTGAAAGAACCAAAAGAGGGCTGTATGGGAGATTTTGTATGGGGGGAACAGAGAAATGAGAAAAAAATGTGATTATATTAAAATCTCAAAAAACAAATGTACATGTTTTCTATGAATAAAAAAACTGAATAATATAATATTTTGCACTGATGTGATTCGGGACAATCAGGTGTATTCTATCTTAGCACACAGTCAGCTGTGCTTCAGTAAATATGAGTATAGATGTGTGCTGGAACTGCCCAAGTGGTCTGTTGTTTTCATATGGATAATGGTGGAACTCCTCATTCAGAGTGTACAGTATATGTTCTCTTTAAATTGACTCAAGAATTTTAGGTAGTTTTTGTGTGTGAACTAGATAAAATAAAGATCCCCTAAACTTATTTCTAGGTCCACTTTCTTCTACTGTCTCCTTCCATCCTTTTACACAGAGATGCTATCTAACCTGGATGGTAAAGAGTGTTCAGTAGATGCAGCAGAAGAATGGATATTTTTTTGTCTAGTCCATTCTGTTAGTTCCTGTCTTTCTATTGGAGAATTGAACATACATGTTGAGAGTTTTCAATGAACAATATTTATTATTTCCCTTTATTTTGTAGTTATGGTGTGTGGGGTTTGCCTCTTTATATTTGATGCTTGGGATTATTCAGTTTTTGTCTGTTATTGGGTGTGGTTAACATTTTTAGATAGAAGTTTTGCTTTGATTGGCTTCTGTAGTGAAGGAGTTTTACAGAGATATTGCTCATATTTGGTTTAATTGTGCAATATATTTTTATTCACCATTTATTATTGAAAATATACTGGATATAGTAATAAGGATCCCTTAAAGATTATATACAATCTGTCTCAGCCATTCTAGGTTTAGAATTTTTCTTGAGAGATGAGGAGTTACTCTAATGAGCCTGAATTTTATGCAACTTAGTCTTTTCAACTTGCAACTTTTAATATACCTTCTTTGTTTAATATAATTTTCTTTACATTTAGGGTTTTGATTTTATATGCTGAGCACAGTTTCTTTTCTGGTAGGCTTTGTTGTTTTCTATACTTTTTGTAGGCTATCCCTTCTTCATTAGGTTAAGGATATATTCTATTAGTTTGCTGAAAATATTTCTGGGATTTTGATGTGAGTTTTGTTTTCTTCCTCTATTTCTGTTATTCATAAATTATTTTTTGCACTTTTTAGATATTCTGGATCTTTTGTGCATAGCTATTTAACATTTCTTTTGATGCAAATATCCAGCTGTTGTTGTTTCTTTGTTCTTGTTGTTCATAATCATCTTCATCTTCATCTCTTCGTCCTCCTCCTGCTTCTCTTCTTGCTCCTCTTCCTCCTTTTTTTTTTCTTTTCAAAATAGTCACTTTACTCATATACTCATCCTGATTAAAATTTTCCCTTCCTCTAATCCTGGCAACTCTTTTCCATCTCCCCTTTTATCCTGTTTAAATTCACCCTCATATAAAACAAGGAGGGCTATAATGTATAATAAGAAAGTAAAATAAAGAAAAGACAAAAAAAAATCACGTCTTATTAGAAAAAACAAAAGAAAAAGAGCTCAAGGGGGGGGAAGATGTAGACTTGTTCACACATGCAGAAATCTCATAAAATATTAAACACGAAACAATAGTACACACAGAGGGTCCATGTAGCTTTAAAACTAGTAAAAACACTTCAGCAAACTAAAATGAGAACTGTGATAAAATTTTTAAAATGCATGCCAAAATTACAGGACATGAAAATCCAAACGTGCCAGTGAGTGAAAATTTTGGCCATCTACCTTTTGCAATGTATGCTTAAAAGTACAATTAAGAATAGTCCCTTGGATACAATGAGTGTACCTTAGAGACAACTACATTTTCATTTGCAAGCACTTATCAATTAGAGATAGGGCTAGGGACAACATTAAATGCCTTGTGCATGATGCCTCAGTCTCTCACAGCTTATATATTCTTCAGTACTCTTAATTTATAATGCTTTCTTCTTTGATATCCTCTATCCTTTCTGGCTCTTATACTCTTCTTGCTGAATTACTGAAGAACCTGGAGGGCATATTCTGAGGTCTCTCACTGACTGTCTATTTTCTCTATGGGTCTCTGAATTTGTTTCCATCAGCTGCAGGAGGAAGCTTCTTTCATGATGGACGAACAAGATACTGTTCTGAGTATAGCAGAATGGTGGCAAGGGCCATTTTTATTACCTTTAGTAGTATGTAGTATTTGCTTTTTCCCTAGAACCCTGGGCTATGTAATTTCTATTTCTTGATCAATAATCCAGTGTCAGGTGTGGACTGCATCATGTGACATGGACCTAAGTCAAACTATAGATTGGTTATTTACTCCTACAACTCTTGCACTGGTATGTCTTACAGGTAGGACTATGTTATAGTTCAAAATTTTGGTAGCTGGGTTAGTGCTTATATTTCTCCTCTTGTAGTTGCAGAGTACTTCCCATATCAAAGTTGCTAGAATGTAAGTGTGATGGTTCTATGTAGGCACAAGCTCTATTTATCTATGTTCAATGTAGTGTAAGTGTTGTCTCCAGAAATAGGGCACTGCAGTCAATTTATGGAAAGCTGCTATAGTCTTGGCAAAAGCCTGTATTGTTTTGGCATTACAATCACACTACTTTGGCCAATACCTCAGTTAAATATAAACCATTACCAGTACTGGATGCTTAACTTAGTGACAAGAGATTTCCAGTTGGGACTTTCTCCTTGTGTGGTGATTTCATTTATATTGGCTTCTTATATGTATATATTTTAGAAAGTTTCTATTGCATTAGGTTTCCACTGTACCAAACAAATGACCCTTAATTTTACCTGTCTTTCCTCATGTTACCTTTTCATTGCCCTCTTCCTTTCCCAATCTCCTTCAATTCTATCTTTTTAGCCCACCTTCCACTTGTACCAAATATTTTATTTCCTTTTCCTATGGAGAAATCTCTACTTCCCCTAACCTCCAGTTCTTAATCTGTATGTATCCCCTGTGGTATTATGTTCAGTTGCTTCCATATCATACATCTTTCAACTAATATATATGTAAAATCAAATACATACCCTATTTGTCTTCGGGTGTCTAGGTTCTCTCACTCTCAGTTACCTGCAAAGGTGCATTTACCTTCACATTTCATTATTATATTTTTTAAATGTCTGAGTAATATTTGATTATGTAAGTACACTAGCACTATAACAAAAATAGAAATACACACTGGAAAAACAGATAAATACTTCAGCAATGATGCTGACCAAACTAGAAGCCTATATGTAGAAACATGGAAATAGATGCTTATTTTCACTCAAAAGTCACCTCCAAATGGATTAAAACCTCACCAAAGTTTATATACAGTTAAAGTCTTGAAATCAGCACAGCTATTTCACAAACATCCAGCATAGCTGAATTGCTTGTTACAATAGCCTTCATGCTATCTTTCAGGCTTGGTCTTGATCTCCACTTGCTACATGCTTAGAGAGTTTTCAATACATGTACAACCTGGGGACATTGGAACAATGGAATTTTTTTTAATGAATCATTTATGCCTTCACCCTGTAGTACTGCTTCTAAGCTTCCCTAGAACAATCCTGAGCATACTGCTACTCTCATTTTTAGGGGGAATATCAATTATCTGGCCCTACATGAATGTCTTCCTCATGGAAGTTTTAACTCACATAAAAATGGCAGAAAACTCCTTATGAGACTTCAGCTCCAAGATAGTCTTGCAAAATCTACCCTTGGGCTTCCTCAAGAAGAAAATAATCAGAACAACATACTCTTAAAAAGGCAAACAAAGTTTCTATAGCTAGGAGAGTTGGTAGTATTTGAGATTAGATACCTTGTACTTCTGTATCCTCAGATGATTACTTGGCATATATGATTAGGAGTTACATATGGTATGTTCTCAATGATTAGATAAAGATGTAAATGGATGGCTGGAGATATCTTCACATTACACTAGGGTCTATAATGATGTACAAAGAATGTTTTATAAAAATGATTTTTAAAGTGAGGTATTAGGGCCTTCTTTTCCTAGAAATATCAGCTTTCACAGTATCACTGTGGTGTTGTATGACCAAAATAATTAAAGAATACTTAGATTTAGTACATAAGTACAAAGATATGAAGTGTAGACAATGCATTGTGCCGGGAATTTAATAATAATTGTTGCTGCTTTGGCCTAAATTGTTTTTCTTGAGGCTGTCCATTAAAATATGATAATATACCTCTTGGGACAAAGCAATATGCCCAAGCTGGCTTGAATATTTTCTATCTATTGCCATTGAATCTGAGAATGCTTCCAAACTGACAATGTGCATTCAGGCTGTGGCAAATATGCCTCCAGATTCTCAAAAATGTCAGGTTATGGGATTGATGAAGAAAAATGATAGTAAAAGATAAGGTTTATCAATGATGACTAAATTTATGACCAAGAGACAGTTAAAACACCTGTCTGGGGACAAAAAGGATATCATCTATATTTTATCACAATGTTAATCTATCTTTTATTATTAAGTTCTGTCTAAATAAAGAAGCACTCTGACTGCCGGGCAGTCAAGACTCTCAGTGTCTTTGGACAACCATATCTGACTTATTTCTGCCCCACCTTATCCTTCCCTCCTCTCTAGAAACTATCAACTGTTGGGGCTGGTCCCCAGTCTTTCATCACACTCTTTCTTTTTTTTCACAGTAGGGTGAATACTCACAACTGAAGATCTAGAGCTACATGCTTCGGAGTAGATAGAACATGTGATATCTGTTTTCTGTATCTGAGTTACCTAAATCAATATCGTCATTTATATTTCTATCTACTTATGTGCTTACCATTTCACTTATCTATATCAGTTGAAGAATATTTAGGTGTTCCAATTTTGTACCTATTGTTAACAGAATAGCAATGAGTATGGTTGAGAAAATTTTTTGAAGGAGTATGTTGAGTCCATTGTGCATATGTCAAGGAAAGTTACAAGTGGTTCATATGGTAGATTTATTGTCATCATTTTGAGAATTCTGAACACTGATTTCTGCTATGGGTGTACAATTTTGCAAACTCCCTTTGCCATAGGTCCAGGCTTTTGCCTGTCCAACAAAAGAGGTCAACTGTCAACCTAATTGCTGTTTCCTCCAGAAAAATAAAATACTAAGGGAAAAATATATACTACCTCTATTATTTATCTAAATTCCTATTATGTAATTAAAATTTGAATACTTATATTGTCCAGAAATTAAAAAGTAACATGTATAACTTACTAAAATATGTTTTCAGAAGTAGTTTCTGTTCTAAAATAGAGTGTATCTATATAACATTGCTTAAATGAAGGGCTCTTTTAGTTATGGTTAGTTATACATTTTATATAAACTTACTAAAAGTAGAAGTAAATAATTTCATTTGAAGACACTAATGTATTTTATTATAGTCCAGTTATTGAACTTAATGATGAGTGAGTCATGGTGCTTGAGAAAGATCCCCAAAACTATAGCTGTGCTGACAGATAAACACAGAGCCATGCAGACCAGGACCAAGCCCAGAGGATCTTCAAAGGACAGGAAAGTCACTGCCATGGGCAGGCACTTGTTTCTCTCAAGGTTTAGGTACTCTTGAATTCAGCAAGGGATACATTCCTGCTGATCTGTGGGGAGAAAGTAAATCAACACCTCAACTCCTACAAGTCACTCCATGTTCAGTCCATGAAGAAAGATTTCCAATGATATTGTGTGCATCCTATCACATTCTCTTTTACTATAGTGCCAAGGAGGACACTAAACATTCATTATTTGTCATTTGAGGTAATGGTTACCTAAGTTCTTTTTTCTACCTAGATCTATGATTAAAGATGTTGAATATTTTTTGTGTTTCTCAGTCAACTGTGTCTTATTTATGCTTCATTCAGTCACCCTGGTTTATCATTAATTTTTACAATTTATTCACTTTGTATCCCAGTTGTAGCCCCCTCCCTCATCTACACTATGTCCCACTATCCGTCCCTCCTCCTCCCCTATCCTTCTCCTGTAGTCCTCTGATGGGGAAAGTCCTATCAGACCCTATCCTATCAGGTTCTATTAAGACTCCCTTTATCCTATTCATCTGTGGGCTTACCAGTTGTCCCCACTAGGCAGAAGTGATCAAGAAGCAGGCAACTGAGTTCAGAGACTGTCTCTTCACCCCATACTAGGAATCCCATATGGAGACTGAGGTGTCTATGGGCTACATCTGAGCAGGGGTTCTAAGTCCTCTCATGCTCTTTGTGTGATGCATCAATCTCTGCAGGGCCCCAGGACCCAGGTTTTTTTGGCTTTGTTGGTCTCCTTGTGTGACTCCTGTCCCCTTTAGGTCCTTCTATCTCCCACTTCTTCAATAAGACTTTTTGTGCTCTATACAAAATTTTTCTGTGGGTCTCTGCATCTGCTTCAATCACCTCTTGAGTGGAGTCACCTAGTGTTCATCTGTGGAAGGCTCCTATCCTGTTCTCTCTCTTCTATGGGTTCTGGCGTCTATCCTGTTTTCTTTTCTGAATGAGAATTAAGCATCTTCCCTATGTTTCTCCTTGTACTTTAGCTTTCTAAGGTCTGTAGATTTTAGTGTGTCCAATCTATATTTTATGGGTAATGTCCACTTATAAGTGAATATATACCATTCATGTATTTCTGCTTCTGGGATACATCACTCAGGGTGATCTTTTTTAGTTCCATTCATTTGTCTGCAAATTTAATGATTTTCTTGTTTTTAATACCTGGGTAGTATTTCCTTGTGTAAATGTACCACAATTTCTGTATCCATTCCCCCATTGAGGGACATTTAGTTTGATTCCAGATTCTGGCTATTATGAATAAAGCTGTTTTGTCATAGTTGAGCAAATGTCCCTGTTATATGGTTGAGCATCTTTCTGATATATGCCTAGGAGTTTTTTTAGCTGAGTCTTGGGGTAGCAGTATTCCCAGGTTTCTGAGAAAGCACCAGACTGATTTCTGAAGCGGTTGTAGAAGTTTACATTCTCACCAGCAATGTAGCAGGGTTGTCCTTTCTGCACATCTTCTCCAGCATGTGTTGCCCCTTGAGTTTTTTATCTTAGCCGTTCTGATGGGTGTGAGGTGGAATCTCAGAGTCATTTTGATTTTCATTTCTCAGATTTTTAAGGACGTTGAGCATTTTTAAGTGTTTCTACACCATTCAATATTCCTCTGTTGAGAATTTCTGTTTAGCTCTGTACCCAATTTTTTATTGGATTATTTGATTTGTTGGGTTCTTTCTATATTCTGGGTATTAGCCTTCTGTCAGATGCAGAGTTGGTGAAGTTGCTGACAGTGTCCTTTGTTTTAGAGAAGCTTTTCAGTTTCATGAGGTCCTATTTATTGATTGTTTATTTTAGAACCTGTGCTACTGGTGTTCTGTTCATGAAGGTGTCTCCTGTGTCAATGTGCTCAAGGCTCTTCCTAATTTTTTTAAATAACAGATTCAGAGTGTTAGGTTTATGTTGAGGTATTTGATCCACAAGGACTTTACTTTTGTGCAAGGTGATAAGTATGGATCTATTTGTATCTTTCTATATGTGGACATCCAGTTAGACAAGCACAATTGGTTGAAGATGTTCTTTTTTCCATTGAATGGTTTTAGCTTCTTTGTCAAAAATCAGGTGTTTTAGGTATGTGGATTTATTTCTGGTTCTTTGATTCAATTCCACGGATCCACCAGTATGTTTCTATGCCAATACCACACCGTTTTTACTGTTTCTCTGTAGTACAGCTTGAGATCCAGGATGGAGATACCTCCAGAAGTTTTTGTTTTGTTTTGTTTTTTGTTTGTTTGTTTGTTTGTTTTTAACAGAGACGGTCTGGTTATATTTTATTTAACTCGATATTACCAAAATATAATTCAGTGTATAGTCAATATATAAAGACATTATTCAGAAGATATTTTAAATTATGTATTTGACACTGACTGTGTTTATTTGGATGCCAAATTTGGATTTAAAATATTTCTCTTTGTGTTGAGATTTCACAACAGCCATATCTGAAAAAGTAGATCCACCCACCCAAGCCTTTACAGCTACACTTAACAGTTTTCCTCAGTAACTGGACTGAAATATGTATTTGAATGAAAATTTGGTTCTTCTGCGGTGACAGTGACATTTTGATGTAGAGGGCCATCGTGAACCACAGCTGCACTTCAGGGTAGTTCTGACAGGATTGGCCTTGAGGGCGGCCTGACCACTGGATTATTTTAACTATTCTGGCTTTTTTGTGTTTTTTATGTGATGTTGAGAATTGTTCTTTCAAGGTCTGTAAAGAATTGTGTTGGTATTTTGATGGGAATTGCATTGAATCTCTACATTTCTTTTGGTAGAGTGGCCATTTTGCAGTTATTCCTACTGATCCATGATTATGGGAGATCGTTCCATCTTATATCTTCTTCAATTTCTTTCTTCAAAGACTTGAAGTCTTTTATACAGATTTTTCACTTGCTTGGTTAGTCACACCAGTGCACTTTATGTTATTGTGGCTATTACAAGGTTGGTATTTTTTTTTCCTAATTTCTTTCTCGGCCCTCTTGTCTTTTGTATACAAGAGGGCTTCAGATATTTTTTAGTAACTTTGTATCCAGCCACTTTGCTTAAGGTGTTTCTCAGCTGTAGTAGTTCTCTGGTAGAATTTTTAGGGTCACTCATGTATACTATCATATCATCTGTGAATAGAGATACTTTGACTTCTTCCTTTCTGCTTTGTATTCCCTTGATTTCCTTTAGTTGTTTTACTGCTCTAGCTAGAACTTCCAGTACTATGTTGAAGAGAAAGGAGAGAGGGGAAAACTTGACTTGTCTCTGATTTCAGTGGGATTGATTTAAATTGCTTTCCATTTAGTTTGATGTTTGCTTTACACTTGTCGTATATTATCTTTACTGTGTTTAGGCATGTGCATTTATCTCTGACATCTCCAAGACTTTAAATATTAGTTGAGCTTGTATTTTATTAAATGCTTTTCAGCATCTATTGAGATGATCATGTGGTTTTTATTTTTCAGTTTGTTTATGTGGTGGATTGCACTGATGGATTTCTGTATATTGTACCTCACTGGCATGCCTAGAATGAAGCCTACTTGGTCATGGTAGATGAGATCTTTGTTGTTTCCTTGGATTCATTTTGTGAGTATTGTATTGAGTATTTTGGTTTCAATATTCATAAGAGAGAAAGGGTCTGAAATTAACTTTCTTAGTGTATCCATGCCTTTCAGTTATCTTTTATGAGGTTTAGGTATCAAGGTGAATGTGGCCTCATAGAATGAGTTTTCTAATGTTCCTTCCTTTTCTGTTTTGTGAAATTGTTTGAAGGGTACTGGCATTACCTCTTCTTTGAAGGTCTGGTAGAATCCTCAGCTGAAACCATCAGGCTCTGGGCTTTGTTTGACAGGGAGACTTTTGATGACCGCTTCTATTTCATTAGGGCATATAGGTCTATTAATTTAGTTACCTGATCCAGATTCAACTTTGATTAGTGGAATCTAGCAAGAAAATATTCCATTTCATTTAGATTTCCAAATTTTGTGGCCTATAGATTTTTAAGGTAAAACCCTAATGAATCTTTGAATTTCCTCAGTGTCTGTAATTATACCCCGTTTTCTTTTCTGATTTTGCTGATGTGTATAGCGTCTCCCTGTGTTTTAGTTAGGCTAAAGGTTTTTCTATCTTTGTCATTTTCTCCAAGAACCAGCTCTTGCTTTTGTTTATTCTTTGAATTGTTTCTTTCTTTCTAATTTATTGATTTCTGCCCTAGGTTTCATTATTTCTAGCCATCTACTCCTCTTGTGTATGTCTGCTTCCTTTTGACTAGGTCTTTCACATGTGTTGTTATGTTGATTTGATTTGAGAAGGCACTTACTTTTATGAACTTTCCTCTTAGAATTACTTTCATTATGTCTCATTAGTTTGGGTAAGTTGTGTCTTCATTTTTGTTAAATTCTAGAAAGTCTAATTAGTTTATTTCTTCCATAATGCAGCTGTCATTGAGTAGAATTCAGTTTCCATGCATATACAGGCTGTTTCCTATTTTTTGTTACTATTGAGGTCTAGTTTTAGACCATGTTGTTCTAATATGATACAAGGGATTATATTGGTATAATGTTCTTTTGTTGGAATGTATACAATTTACCCTTCTTCATTCAAATGGTGATTTCTCTCCTCCACTGTCTGGTTTCAATCCAGATATTGCATTGTGATGCTTCTTCTAAGCATTACATGTCTCAAGTTTGCATAAACATGCCACCATTTGTTCTCTATATTGTCAATTAAAACAACCAGCCCCAATACTGAGTAATGGAGAGGATAAGGTGAGACATCCTGGTCCAGAGTGGGAGTAAGAGGAAGGAGACAGGAGAGGGGAGGAGGAGAATCTGCAAGAGAGGTCTTGGCACCACATGTAGAAATGAACTGGAACTAAAATATCACAAAACGGAAGTATGATGGGTGAATCTGAATGGTAGGAAACTCTGTGGGCTTGGAAGTTTAGGATGAAGTAACTGTTGCCCAGAATTGTGCTCTAGGTTAATTAATTAAATCCTAGTCTCTCTGTGGTGATTTGGTTATACAGCTGTTTAGGAATAACCACTGCTTAACTAAAAGTTTTATCAATAGTAAATATTAATAATCCACAACAAATGGCACCCAACTAATCTAAGTATCCACACCCTTTAAATCCTACTTTAATTTAATTTGGTGGGGGAGAGGAATAAGCTCTCAGCGATACAACACAAACTTTAAACCTAAAAACTCCCAGATAAATTACTGGCTCTTTAAGAGAGACTCTTAAACATGCCTCAGAGCAAAAGACGGCCTAGTGTGGGCAGACCTGAGACTGAACAAAATTGGTTGCCATTACAGTCTAACATTATGAGAGAAATATTAAAACAGACTTCTTTGAGCTTGGCTGATAATCTCTTCTATGGTTTTAAGACAGAAATAAAGGAAAGTTTAGAAATTATGACTATGGTTACATTCCTATTCCTCAATTTAACTTTAACAATCGATTTAGCCTTTTATGTCTTCTCAAATACAAAGGCTTTAGAAAAGATACTGGAACAACACAAAAAACAAATAGAACAATATGAAGAAAAAATGAAGGTTGAAAATAGGACATAAAACAAGAGATACAAAAACTTACATACAGAACATGATAAATAACAGGAAAAGAGGGCAGAGGTTTTAGAAAAGATACTGGAAAACACAAGAACAACTAGAACAATATAAAGAAAAAATTAAAAGTTAGGAGCAAGGCATAAAACAGGACATTCAAGAGGTTATTGAACAAAACAAACAGCAGAGAGATAAGTGTGAAATATGGGTACCGACTTAAAACAAGAGTTCAGAATACTAAGTAAAGAAAATACTCAGGCAGAGGCAAAAGATAATAATAAAGAAAGCCAAACAAAGGTGGCTAGAAATAAAATGTTAGCTTATTTAGTCAGTGTACAACAGAGACAAGCAGAAGATGATCGCCCACAGAATTACCATGAGGCTGAATGGCACCCTGTGGAAGTGCTAGACCTGAGGTGGATATTCAATTCCAAGGAGTTGGAACTTTATCTAAAGTGAAACAAAGTGTTAGATGGCTTAAATGTACAGGAACAGAAGGTCGAATAGGAAAACTAAGACCATATGTGGCTGAGATAGCCATAAACTTATGGAGAAGAGATCTGTTACAACAATGGAAGACCCAGATTAACGTCCCCCCACGTTATGAGACAAAAAACAGGTAATACTCCTGATAAAGAAGCTAAAATTATTTTAAAATGCCATCAAAAACAGTTTCAGACTGTCCAGGCTGTCCATAAACAAAATACAGCAGAGGCCTTCTTTTCAACTGCCTGTTGGAAAGCCACTGCTAATAAAATTCCCACAGCCTTACCACTGGTTGGCTGACAAACCTATTTGGATTGAACAATGGTCTATGAGTAAAGAAAAATTACTGGCACTAGAACAGTTAGTCCTGGAAGAGCTAGAGGCTCAACATATAGAGGAGTCCAACAGCACTTGGAATTCTCCGGTATTTGTCATCAAAAAGAAATCTGACAAATGGAGGATGTTAACAGATCTCAGAGCCATTAACAAAATTATTCCGGCAATGGGGTCATTACAATCCGAAATCCCATTGCCTTCCGTGTTACCTAAACAATGGCCTATTATAGTGATAGATTTAAAGGATTGCTTTTTCACAATTTCTTTACATGAACATGATAGGGAAAGGTTTGCTTTCTCAGCACCCACTTTTAATAGAAGCTGTCCAATAAAGAGATATCACTCGAGGGTCTTACCACAGGGGATGTTGAACAGTCCTACTTTGTGCCAATATTTTGTACAACAACCGTTGGAGGTAATTCGTAAGCAGTTTCCTCAATCCATAATTTACTATATGGATGATATCTTATTAGCTGATTCAGATAGAAAAACATTAGAAAATATTTTTGATGAATTAAATAGAACTTTGTCTTGTTGGGGTTTAGAGATTGCTCCCGAAAAAGTACAAAGAGGAGATTCTATTAATTACCTAGGATACAAAATAGGTCTATAGAAAACTCGACCACAAAAAGTACAAATTAGAAGAACCCAATTAAAAACCCTCAATGATTTTCAAAAATTACTGTGAGATATTAACTGGCTATAGCCTACATTTGGTTTAGCTACTCAAGAGCTAAAGAACTTATTTCAAACTTTACAAGATGATAAAGACTTTAAAAGTCTAAGGACATTATCAACTGAAGATGAAAGTGAATTGGCTCTGGCAGAAAGGAAATTGCAAGATGCATATATAGAACATATTGATACAAAGAGGGCCTGTATTTTGGTTATCTTGCTTTCCACTCATTACCCCTAGAAATTCTTATGCAGAAGGTCGACTATGTCTTAGAATGAATATTTTTGGCACACAAACAAAATAAAAAAAAAATTAAAAACCTATATAGAAAAGTTCTTGAATTGGTCCTAAAAGGAAAAATGAGACTTCATCAGTTGGCTGGAATAGATCCAGCTGAAATTGTGGTGCCCTTTACCAATTCTGAGATTGTATTGTTATGGGCAGAGAACGGATATTGGCAAAGAGCTTGTTGTGAGTTCTTGGGAGAAATCAGCAACAGATACCCAAAAATCAAGGCACTTCAGTTTATAAAAAGAAACAATTGGATTCTCCCTCGTATAATAAAAGAAACTCCAATTTTTGGAGCTCCCACATTTTATACGGATGCCAATTAATCAAAAAGGGCAGGTTGTAAGTCAGAAAATCTGAGTAAAGTGGTGGGGGGTCCTTATGATTCAGTTAAAAAATCAGAATTATATGCAATTCTCTTGGTGTTATCAATTTTTCAAGAAATTCTTAATATAGTCACCGACTCTCAATATGCAGAAAGATTTGTTCTGCATATAGAAACTTCTGATCTAATTCAGGATAATTTGGATTTAACTTCACTGTTTCTTCAATTACAAGTAATCAGAAATAGAAATAATCCATTGTATATAACGTATATCAGATCTGATATGGATCCACCAAGCCCTGTAGAACAAGGCAATGATTAAATTGATCAGCTATTGACAGGAGTGTGTTAGAGGCCTCAGAATTTCATTAAAAAAAAAACACCATGTTAACAGCAAAGGTTTAAAAAGAGAGTTTTCTATCACTTGGCAACAAGCCAAAGAAATTGTGCGAAAATATCCCATTTGTTCTTTATATAAATAAACTCCACTACCTGCAGGAAGTAACCCTAATGGTAACCAAAGAAATGAAATTTGGCAAATCACTTTTATTTTATAGAGTTTGGTAAACTGAAATATGTGCACCATACTATAGACACACATTCAGGGTTCCAATGAGCAAAAGCCATAAGTTCTGAGAAGGCTGATTCAGTTATTACACATTTATTAGAAATGATGGAAATTATGGTTATGCATACACAAATTAAGACTGATAATGCTACAACATATGTCTCTAATAAAATGAAAAGATTTTTTTTTTACATATTATAAGATAAAACATGTAACAGGTATACCTTACAATCCTGCCAGTCAAGCAGTCATTGAAAAATCGAATCATACTTTAAGGGACATGCTTAACAAACAGAAAAGGGTATTAAAATACCACAGAGATAGATTACATAATGCTTTATTGACCTTGAGTTTCTTAAATGTTAATGAACAACAAACAACAGCTGCACAAAGACACTGGGTTATAGAAAAACTGCTGAATTATTTCAGCCTATATATTTCAAAAATACCCTAACTTCACAATGGACAGTAGGGAATGTGTTACACACTGGGGAAGAGGTTTTTCATATGTTCACATAGGAGAAGAGAAATTATGCGTTCCTTCAAAACTAATAAAAATCAGATATCACAGAGGAAGACCACCTGAAACCTTGGCCACACACAAGAAGAGAGAAATCAAGAATACCAAACAGAACAGGTAATATAAATTGATAATCCCTTCACATGGGAAAAACTCTAAAACTGACTGAGACATGAAAAATGTCTCTAGCCAGAACTTCAACAATACATGGCCAATAAATCCTTGCCTATAATATCCTCAAAATTTATTATGCCATTCTTTTAATTGACATTGATAAAATTGGTTTACAGTTTAATTTCATTCTGAACATCTCTTACATTTATACTTTTAGAATTGTATAATGCTTGTGAGAAATTATATGTTTTCAGAACAAAAGGAGTGAATACTGGAGATGCTGAACCAAACCTGACAGAATCTTCCTTCCAGCATGCTGAGACATTGACACATCTGTTTCAGTATCTTGCATGTTCCAGAATTCTGCTTGTTCCTGCCTCAACTGCTTCAATTGCTGTTTCTCATTACGGCCAGTTCCCAAGAGAGCTTTGAAGAAAGCTACAAATCTTAATTGGTCCCGCATTTTAGACTGTTCTAAACAGGACTTTTATTAACTTTCATTATTTTCTCAACATTCAAAGGTTGGACCACAAATATTGCTTATTTAATTAAACATTTTTCCAATTTTCTTTGGGTCCCCAAAAGTATTTCTGCATGTCCAAAATGTCAGCTAGATGACATCAATGAGAATGATGTCCTATGTTCCTTAAGGGGGATTGGGTAGTTTTTGGGTTGTTTCCTGTGGCTACAAGTGTTTATTGTCATTGGGAGATGTTTATAAATTACTAATGGTCTTATTCAGCGTGAAACTGTTATGCCCAGTTTGGGAACCCCAAAAGCCCAGGAGTACACTCTACTGTAAATACATGAGGTTTTTAAAATTGTATACATGTTCAGACACGGGACACAAACTTCCTGTGGACACAGGAGAGGAATGTAGCCCTGAGATCTAGGGAAGCAAGGTTTTTATGGGGCAAAACCGCAAGCAGAGACTTACATGCTTTGGTGTTACGTGATTGTGAAATGAAAACTGACTTTTGAAATGGTTGGTTCACTTTGGGCAGCAAGAGTACAAACAGTTCTGGCCTGGCCCTATGGGCCAGTTTCCTAGCAACTGTATAATTAGTGGGCAGGAAAGAATGTAGTAAGGCTACTTTGTCCCCTCAGGGCATTAAGGCTAGTTCTTCCCCGAAAGAGGCTGGACATGTCTCCACCTAACTAGCCTTTATTCATGATTCTGCTTTAAACTTTAAAACAATACCCACTGATTTTAAGACTTTGGTCTCTTAAATCCACAAAGAATTCATGTAATTGAGATTTTAAAAATGAAATAAAATGAAGTTTCAAATCTTTCTTCCATCTGCTATTTTTCCCATAAACTACTGTGTGCCTTCCTTGTGAAAGGAACCTGGTAATGTGCCAGCAGGCTTGGCTCTGATTTTTTTTTATTTCAATCTTATTATAATTATTAATTTGGGTTTTTGAGACAGGGTTTCTCTGTGTAGCCCTGGCTGTCCAGGCCTCTTTGTATACCAGGCTGGCCTCGAACTCCCAAACATACTCACAGACATCTACCTGCCTCTGCCTCCCGAGTTTTGGGATTAAAGGTGTGTGCACTGTGCTTGGCAGGACTTTCTTATAGCCTGGTTGAGGTCATACTTTATGACTTAGGACATGTGAGTGTGAAGAGCTGGCAGAGGTGCAAACCCTTGCTTTTGGAGAGAGGGTTTCTCTTGTGGCCTTGCATATCCTGAACTCATTTTGCAAACCCAGATGGCCTGGAACTCACACCAGCCTCTGCTTGCCCCACTGACAGCCACAGGCATGCGACACCACACCTGGCTTCTTGTTATAGTCTTTAAAAATGATTTATAATCTCTGTCTGCCTTCCTGAGACCAGCCCTGTTTTGACTGGGAGAGTCGTCACTCACTAAAAGAAAGGGGGGCAGGGACCCCAGAATTCCTTCTGCAGTGAGCAGGGACTGGCTCGACCCTGGCTGAGCAGGGGAATTAAAACTAGACACATTTAAAGTGGGAATACATAAATTTAAGCTGAGGCTGTGTGTGCAATGGACTAGCTTTACTTACTAATAGACCCTTGTGCTTTCCCCCCCTTCTAAGAAGTGTAAATTATTATTATTATTATTATTATTATTATTATTATTAAAAGGGAATGAGTTATTATTAAATTATTATTATATCATTAAATTAAATATTATTAATATTAATTATATACAAATATTATTAGATTGCTGCTAAATTATTATTAAATTATTAACTTATATTTAAATTATTAAATTATTAAGTCATTATTAAATTATTAAATTAAATGTCATTATTAAATATTAATATCGATAATGTTAAATGTTATTATTAAATTATTATTAAATAATACATAATGTAATAAATATTATTAAATTATTATTGCTAAATTATTATTACTAAATTATTATTATTATTATTAAAAGGGATTGAGTTATTATTATTATTATTATTATCATTAAAAAGGGAATGAGTGTTCTTTTTGGAGGGAGGGAAACTTTATTTATGATTCATGGGGTAGTTCTCTTTATTATGGAAGATTTGTTTATTATTTGTACACCATTCTGTCTGCATGCCAGAGGAGGGAGCCAGATCTCACGATAGATTGTTATGAGCCACCATGTGGGTGCTGGTAATTGAGCTCAGGACCTCTGGAAGAGCAGCCTGTGATCTTAAACTCTGTGCCATCTCTCCTGCCCCCTCATTTTTTATATTAATTTTTAAATTTTTATTTATTCATTTTACATCCCTGTCTTAGACCCCTCCCTCTTCTCCTCCCAGTCCTACCCTCCCTGTTTCCCCTATCATCCCTCACCTGGCTCTTCAGAGAAGGGGATCACTCTGCCTCTATTGTGCACACCCACCCACCCCAGCATATCAAGTGGCATTAGGACTGAACACATACTCTTTGGCTGGCGAGGCAACCCCAACACGGGAAAGTGAAAGAAGAGCTAGTTTGTGGGTCAGGGTGTATTCATATGTGTGTTGGTCCTGCTGTGTTTATAACGCCTTGTTACACTTGTGTCCTTCATCCACTCGGGTGCTTACACTTTGCACACAGAGTTTCTTGAGCCCTTAGGGGCTTAGGGTTTCTTGCAGACATCTCATTTAGGGTGGAATGGTCCAAGGCTTCTCACTGTTTGCATATCGACTGGATGTGGGTCTCTGTATTTATTCCCATCTCCTGCAGGAGGAATTTCCAATGATGGCCTAGCAAGGCACTAATCTGTGAGTATGGTTGTGCTCCTTTAGCACAACTGTAGCATTTAGATTTCTCTTATGTCCTTGGTCTCTGTAGACTCAGGTTCCTGGCCAATCAAGCAGTATTGGATCAAGGTTCCTTCTCATGGGAGTGGGCCTCCTGAAACCCAACTAGATATTAGTCGGTCACTTCCGTGACCTTTATGCCACAAGCTCACCAGCAAATTTTATAGGCAGTTCACTGTTGGAGAGTGAAGGGTGTATGGCTGGGTTGGTGTGTACTTTTCTCTTCTGGTGGCATGCAGCATATGTTCCAGTATCGCAAACAGCAGTCTATAAGGGTGAAGGTTCTCGGTAGCGGCCAGCTGGGATTCGCTGTGTCCAATGACTTGTGAAGGTGTTGTCCTCAGCAAGAGAATCTTACCATCAGGTTGGGGAGAGCACTGGAGGATGGACACATGTTGGGTGGCCCCAGGCCCTTCTTTGATCTAGCACAGAGACCTCCTGCGTACCGACTCCACAGGACTCTGGGAAGCCTGCTCTCAAGACATGCCTTCGTCTGTTCTTACTAAATTGAAATACATACATAGTATTAAATGAAAACATCATATATATAAAGCTAGTTATTAAGTGACACGTGTGCTCCACCAGAGGGCACCAGATTCCTTGACAGTTGGTTTGCGCGTCACCGTGTGGTCCCTGGGATGGAACCTGGCACCTTGGTAAGAGAGGGATTCTCTGTGTCACAGGGCCCTGGCTGTTGCGATGACAAAAGTTGGCTTTTTTTTTTTTTAAGATTCATCCATCCATCTATTCATTCATCCATTCATTCATTGTACAGCATTCTGCCTGTGCACCAGAATATCCCATTACAGATGTCTGTGAGCCACCATGTGGTTGCTGGGAATTGAACTCAGAACCTCTAGAAGAGCAGTCAGCATTGTTAACCTCTGAGCAATCTCTCCTGCCTTCATTTTTTTAATCTTTAAAAAAGATTTATTTTCCACGTGAGCGCGTTTCTGCCTTCCCAAGACTAGTCCTGCTTTGACTGGGAGACTGGAAATTAATTTTTAAAAGGTGGAGCGACCCCAGGATCCCTTATCCAGGGACCAGGGACCAGCTGGACTGCGTCTAATCAGGAGAATTCAAAGAGCACATTTGTCCTGCACACAAGTTGCTTCCCACAGCCCTGTGTGTTTACTTCCTGTACCAGGGGGCAGGGCGATGGCATCACAAATTGGCTCCGAAAGACTCCTGATCCTGAAGACTGCGAGGGGCGCAGGGAGGGGACATTTACAGAACACAATTGACCAGGGAAAATGCTGTGTGCGTTGTGGCGCGAGGAAAGCGCTTTCGGGGTATACTTCTGGGTCCTCCTGACAAAGCTCCAGGCTAAGTAAGGAGGAGGAGGATGGCTTGTGAGGATGTAGGCAGTGCGTACAGCATTCTGGGAATTGTATTTCTGCGTCTGCGACTCGGCAAAGCGGACGATACACTGAGACCTGGCTATGTTACTACAAACAATCCCAGAAGTCCTTGCTCTGAGGCAGTTCTCACAGAGGCTCCCAGCCAGCACAATGCACTCTGGGATTATTTGTAGTTCCCTGGCTATGGAGTGTTTGGCTTTAGGAATTTCCGTGTCTGGTACATTTCATCATGAGTTCAGTGCTCTGTAGTAAGGACGTTCACAGTCGTACAAGATAAAACAGATTATTTATTTATTTATTTATCTATCTATCTATTTATTTATTTATTTATTTATTTATTTATTTATTTATTCTATGAGACACCTATAATAAAACGTGAGTGGCTAGAAATGGAGCTGAAATGAGGTCGATAGATTTAAAGCCTGGACAGCTCCTAAGAGGGTGGATGGGATATTGGAGCTTCTGAACAGGACTGTGCTGAATGTTAAGTGGGACGCGAGCACCCACAAGCATACATGCCATGTCTTCAATGTGTTATGTACTGTTGAAAAAGCAGGCACTTGAGGAAAACTATTAGGTTATATTCCAAGAAGCTGGCAGTTGGTGGAAATTCAAAGTTCAAGAGTTAGTACGGCACCTCTTCATTTTCCTAGTTCCTCATTCTGCATCCTGTTATTTTCAGGTATTTCAGACCGAACAAACAGCATCTTTCGGGCTGGAAATGGACTGTAGTTTTCAGTTCAGATAGGTAGTAGCATATGATTCTTGAGGATTCTCTTAGAAAACCCTTCCCAGTAACTCAAAAGTTGAATTCTCATGCCTGGTGTTGGAGTTTTTGTTAGATGGAGGGACAATTGTCATCACAGATGGCAAAATTTCATTGAAACTACATTTTAGTTTTATACAACAGCTTACATGGATTGTACGTATCTTAGATAGTTACTAGTATGATTCCATATTACTTTTTCAGACATCCTTATTGTTATTTTACCATCTTCCCTTTTGTATTTCTTTCTGTCTTACCTCCGAAATTATTATACCCCCATCAAGTTTTTCCCATTTCCTCTTTCAAATCTCTATACCTTTCTACTTCCTCCTGCCCCCACACACTTCCATTCTCACCTTGAAATGGTCACTATTTCATTCTTGGTTTTTAATTACTGCCGGATATAGACTCACATATGAGTACACACATATTCAGTTTAATGCTGGGAAACTTAGAAGAGACAATATGTGAAATTTGTCTTTCTGTGTTTGGATTACCTCATATAACATGATTTTTTTTTTTCTAGTTCCATCTATCTAACTGCAAGTTTTATGTTTTAATACTACTCAATAGTGATGCATTTTAAAATCATGACCTAAAGAGCTAATATTTAATTCATTTTAAGGTTATTTAATGATTACATCATTTTGTGCCTTCTCTTTTCTTCCCTCCAAACCTTCCCACAGACCTCTTCTATTTCTCTTTCAAATTCATCTTCTTTTTTTAAATTGGTATTATGCTCTTAATATAAGTTGCTCAGTTTAATAATGTTACTTCCATGCATGTTTTCAGGGTTGATTGCTTGGTATTGGATAACTGATTTTATGCACTTTCCTGGAAATAGTTTTTTTTTTTTTTTTCTCACACTCTCAGCATTTATTAGTTCCCTGCATATTTTTTCATAGGATTAAAGACAATGGGTTCTTCATAGACAACTTTTGCATATCTACTAGCATTTCCAATTTTCAGCTCGTTTTTATACGGGTATATTGGTAAGCATTTTTTTTTCTTTACTTTTTATATTGGTCCATCTTATGGGTGTAGCTTCTGGTATTATTAGGAGACACATTACCAGAACATACTCTGATCCTCTGCCTTATATAATTTTTTTTTTACCTCCTGTTATGCATGATCACTGAGTCTTAGGTCTGGGAATTGTTTTGTAGATGTATCAGATGTGACTGTTCTCCAGAATTCTGCCTTGTGATTGGTTGTGGTTTTCAGTCATGATTGTGGTTCAAGGAAAAGCTTCCTTGGTCAGTGTTGAACTATACTTATCTATGTGCATTATTAAAAGTATTTAGGTTGCAACATGTTTATATTCATGCATGTACTTACATGTATTATGGGGATTTATGTAGATAATTCACAGTATGATTGTTTAAAACTCTTTCAAAAATTTACTGTTATTTCACCCACTTCCCTCTTTTATATTTATCCTGTAAAAGACCTGGGGTCTTACAGCTCAGGAGTTCAAGATCGCACCCTTCTCAGGAATTCCCACAGACCACAACACGATGCAAAATCAAGAGCATTTTTTTTATTTCAATCACGATAGGGTCACCCCTCAAAAGGCAGGAGATGACCCCAAGCATGCAAAGCACAGGGTTTTTATACTTAAAAATCTGGCCAATTTTGCTATATAAATTGATTGGTCAGCAAGAATAGCATGAAGATAGTTTATACCTAGCTGTTTGCAGTTTTTGGCCATTTGTGAGTTTTCTCAAAACAACTCACCCTGCCCTTCAAGAGCTACCTGCCTCTGGCTTCAATTCAAGGCTATCTCAGAGCAGTTCATCTTCACATTTGAGAGCCATATGCCTCTGGCTTTAAATTCAAGGATGGGAATAGTCACAGCTGTTTTTCTTTTACAGTTGTTTTCATTCTCCGGTGGGCTCTCATCCCCCCTTTTCTTTGTGCTCCAATTTTAACCCTAAAATTGTGGATCAATCTCAGGGAGAGATTGATACTGCCTCTGGAGCATCAGGACCTGAACCATACTTACACATTCCTTGACGAAGGAGAGTAATCGGTTAACAATACAGGGTACTATTGTGACAAGGAGCAAAAGGGTAGCAAAGGGTCCCAGTAAGAGAAGCACATAGGGGAGCATACCATTAAACCCATTCCAAAAAGGAGATTCTATTAATTCTCATCTCCTTTTTTCAAGATCTTTTGTAATTTTTTAATCTTTCCTTTAACAATGCCTGATTTATTAGTGTAAAAACAGCATTTCTCCTGTAGGGCTAAGCAGATTCCTCCTTTTTCAGAGGTCTAATCCCCTCTGGGTCTGGAGAACTATTTCTGCTAAGGAATTGAGCTTGTCTTGGAGGTCATTGATGGTGCTCAAAAGCAATTGTACATCACTAATTTACTGCTGGGACAGTTTCTTGTATTTATATAATAAAACACCCAAACCAGCTGACCCAGCGCCTATGGAAGCAGTCAGCCCAATTCCCACTAACAGAGGAATGAACTGAATGGCTTTCTTCTTTCTTCCAGCCATTAAGTCAAAGCTGGGAATTGGGACTGGCTCATCCCCTGGAATGATGCTAATATCAGGGAGTTGCCTGTACACAGGTCCCAGTCCAATCTGTGGGCAAGAACGTATAGGCTTTATTATTCTTGCATAAGAAAACAGTGTTATTGTCAGGGCAGAGAGCTGTGGAGATGTCAATTGTTGAATCACAAATGGCAAAGGTAGCAACCCCTACAGGTAGATCTGAGCTATCATTTTTGTAGGGTTTTGTCAAACAAGTAACATTTTGCTTGAAGAGAGGCTCCACTCTCATAGGGGGTGCTGAATGTCAGGACCCCTCAGCAGTGGAATAAGTGGCGTGGGGGGGGAGCTCCAGAGGAACAGGCTGCCCTTGTCAGAGGCGGAGCCAGAAGTCACTTGCAAGCGAAGGGTTGGTGTCATTTAGGAGGCTATGAGTGGCAGTAATATCATATACAGTCTGGGGGTCTAAAATAAAGTTTCCTCTACTATCAGGAAGAACCAGAGGGTGGTAATTGAGGGACGAGTATTCTTTTTTCTATTAACTCTTCAATGCATTGTTTAACCTGTTCTTGTCTGACCTGATCCTGCACCCCTCCTCCATCTGAGAGGTGAATGAGAGGTACCTTTCTTCAGCATACAGGCTTTCCTACCATCCCTGAACAAGGGGCTTGGAGTAATTAAGATCCATGGACTCCTGTTGGCACACTGTGGAACCAATCGTCTATACTCATCTCCTCCCTGACTTGGTTTAATATGGCAGTGAAATAGGTGATGTTATCTTTTCCAGTACATTGTTGAACAACTCTATAGCAACTCCTATGCACAGCCTGTTGGTAGGTATCACAAGGGTAAGGCATGGGGCACAAATTTACATAAAGAATCATTTTAGGCTTGGTTACACAATGCCATTCTAAACTTGGAGTGCTCTCTGAAGGTTGTAGGGCTCTATATGTCCATGTATCACCACACTCAACTTGAGCATAGGCCTTGTTGGGCCCCCAAATCTCACCATTTAGTAAGACTTTGCCATTCATCACCCCATCCTTGCAATCACAGGGTTTACCATATATTGCTTCCAGGGCCTTGCGAGCCTGGTGAGGATCACCAAAGCTCCCATCAATAGTTACCCAATTGAGTACAAACAGCACCACCCAGAGGTACCATTGTCTGTCATTGTCCCTGATGAGTTTCAGTTTTAACAGGTTGCTGGAAGCTTGGACTTTCCAGGTGTCAGCAGGTTGATGAAGAGCAGGCTTGACATGTGACCCATGGATCCAAGCTGCAATGCTCTCTACTTTGACTGCTGTTAGGGTGTTGAGCAGGACACAATAATGAATCTTCCACCGAGGTTCCAGATTCTGGCTGTGATGTCATAACAAGTACACCATATCCAACCTGGAACTGATGGGGCGCCTCCAAGGACCTGGGCGCATTTGCACTGCCAACCTTGCTCAAATTCTCTTTCTGAATAAGTTGCAGTCCATTCAGCATGGACAACAAGTCAGAGTTACCACTAGTTATGTCAAGGGGGTCCCCAAGAAGAGTCAGGGTAGCAGGAACCACATATAGTAGTTCGAAGGGAGTTAAGCCTAATATGGAGGGAGTATTTCTGACTCTAAAGAGGGCCAAGGGAAGGATCACTGCCCAGTCACCATCAGTCTCCATGGTCAATTTGGTGAGAGTCTCTTTGAGAGTTCTATTCATTCTCTCTACCTGTTCTGAACTTTGAAGCCTATAAGCACAATATAACTTCCAATCAAGCCCCAGAAACCTGGCCACCTCCTGGCTTACCTGAACAACAAAGGTTGTCCCATTGTCTGACCAAACCGAGGAAAAATGTCTTCCAGAATTGTTTTGGCCATGACCAGGGAGGTTTCTTTCTTTGTGGGAAAAGCTTCTACCCATCCTGAGAAAGTGTCCACAAAAACCAGGAGATACTTATTGCCATACCTGGATGGTTTACTTTCAGTGAAATCCACTTCCCAATGCATTCCAGGTCTAGTTCCTTGTCACTGGCCAGCAGTGACAGCTGAATACCACCTGAGAGAGGGCTGAGAGAGAGAGAGAGACAGGGTGACACAGAGAAGGACACCAAGTCTACATGCTGATCCAGGTGTCGATTTAATGGACGTCAGGTTAACACTTAAGTAGGCAGAAAAGTACAAGCAGTTTCTCATGTAGGAGCTTATTTGGTCAGAACATAGGAGAGCTCACTCAAGGTTACACAGAGCCTGCTGTCTGGTTACTATGGTTGCACACACACACTTTCTCAGGGTCAGAGCAGTCTGCTGTAGGACCACCAAGGTCAGTTTATAAGAAACTGGACTTTGGAAAATAGCCAAAGCCAAGAGGCAGGGTTACACTGCTCAGATGCCATTAACACCAAATTTCCCATTAACTCCAAAAAGGCTGCCACAGTTCCTCTCAGCAGCTTCCCTGGGCTCTGGAAACTCTCACCTATGTTTACACACTGGCGAGCTTCACATGCCCTAGTCACTCACTCAGTCAAGGTGGTGAGGTTTATTATTCGGTACTGGGATTGGCGGGCAACTTCAGCCAATTTCTTTGCCCTCAAGTGAGTCCATTTATACATTTGAGTTATTAATCTCTCAGCATCTTCCTGTGGTAGAATGATCTTACCTTTGGAGTGTATCCATGCCCCCAAGTCAGTGTCAAATATTCTCTTTTTTTGCCACATTAACTTTAAGTCACTTTCTGAGTAGTTTAGTCATTCTTCTCTGGGCAGTTCAGCAGTTAGGACCACTGGGACAGAGTTTCCTCTAGCAGCTGCTTTAGCCTCCTGATCGGCCACATTATTCCCCTTTGCTGCCCTGGAAGTCCCCTTCTGATGTCCTGGGCAATGAATAATGCTTACCTTGTCCAGCAGCAACTAGGCATTGAGCAAAGCCAAAATCTTGTTATTATTTTTTATCTCTTTACTGGCTGATGTTAGCAGGCCTCTCTGCTGATAGATGGCCCCGGGCTCATGGGCTGTTGGTAAGGCAAACCAACTATCAGTGTAGATGTTTATCTTTTTGTCCTTTTCCAGAGATAATGCTTGGGTTAAAGCAATCAATTCAGCTCTCTGAGTAGAAGTGCCCTCCGGCAACGCCTGGGCCCATATTACCTTATGTCCATCTACTACTGCTGTTCCTGCCTTTCTCTTACTGTTCTCAAAAAACTGATCCCATCCATACAGTATGTTACCTCGGCATTGGGCAGAGGCTGATCTTTCAATTCCTTTTGCAATCCCTGTTCCTCTGCTAGAACCTGCAAACAATCATGCTCCAGGGGCTGGATTTCTGGATCCTGCAATATGGTGGCAGGGTTTAGCCTTGTAGCCAGAGTAAAGATGACTCTATCATTATTCAAGAGCAAGGCCTGGCATTGTGTCATGTGGGCATTCATGAGCCAGCAATCAGGTGGCTGCCTTATGACACTCTCAAGGGCATGAGGAGCACAGATGGTGAGGTCCTGTCCCAGAGTCAGTTTGTCTGCATGTTATACTAGTGCCGCCACTGCTTCTATTATTGCCAAGCAGGTTGGCCATCTTGCCACTACTGAATCAAGTATTTTGGATAGATAGGCTACCGGTCTCTTCCAGAGTCCAATTTTCTGTGTTAGCACCCCATTGACCATTCCCCGATTCTCAGCCACATAGAGATGGAAGGTTTTGGTCACAATCTGAGTAGCAAAGCTGGGGCAGACATTAAGGCTTGTTTGATATTATCAAATGCAGCTTGTTCATCCTTTCCCCAGATGCAAGAGTCAATGCCCTTTGTAAGGGGATACAGAGGGGCTGCCATCTTGGCAAATACTTCTTGACCTAAAATTTCCCTCAGTTGTTCAGTAGTCCATGAAGGGGGAATATGAAATACAGTCTCTTTTCTAGCCTCTGATAGCCACCTCTTAACTGACCTGTTTCCTGCAGAGATGAGCATTTTTCGCCGACAGTCTATAGCCAAGGTCACCCAGCTCTTGCAACAGCTGATCTGTGGCTTCAAGTAAGGTTTCTTTATAATCTGCAGCTAATAGTATATCATCCACATATCGGAAAAGAGTTACCTGGGGATTGGTGGCCCAGAAGTGTGCCAGGTCCCGGTGTAGGTCTTCAATTTTCTTTTGGGACAATTCTTGATCCACTGTCCTTTCTCCTTGCAATAGGCATACTATTCCTTAGACAGAGGGCCCCTCTGATTTCCAGGAACTCTCTCCCTATCATTATGACTGCACTACAGTGGCCAGGATCTTAGTCAACTTTCTGTCTTGCCTCTTTTCCTTTCTCTTTCTCTCACTTCCTGCTCTTTCTGCTTTCTTTCCTCTTTCTCTTCTTCCATCTCCCAGCTGTAGAAAACGTTTTCTGCCACCTGCACTAAATCCTTCAACGACTTATCCTGTAAACCCTTTATTTTCTGGAGCTTTCTACAAATATCTCTGGCTGACTGGTCTATAAAGATTATAGTCACCATTGGCTTATACTCATCTGAGGTAGGGTCATAGGTTGTAAACCAGCTGTATGCCTCCATCAGACATTCAAGAAAGGCTGTGGGAGATTGCCTTCTACACGGACAAAGTGTATGGTGGATTAAATAGGTGAAACCAGAGGGTCCAAGAGGGAAGTTGACGCTTTCTGTGGCCTGCCACTGAAGGAGAAATTCAGAAATCAATCCAGGAGTCTTTCTGCAGGATAAGTCTCCTCTCTGCCCAAATGCTTGCACTTGCACGGTCCTAACCATATTTAGATTGTTTAAATCATACACCGTGAGACTGAAGCTCAAAGGAACTTAAGGCAGACAGCACATGCAGAATGCAAGATCTGTTCTAGCCACGTTCCTCTTTAAGCATCAGCCAGAGCTGAATGAATGACCTTGTTAAAGTAGGCAAAGACTGCTCCTGGCTTCTGCCCCATCTCCTTGCCTGATCATCAGAAGCCGTGCCTTAGACTCTCCCATCAAACTCCTTCTGGGCCAACACAGGTGCGTACTGTGAGCTAAGCAGTGGAATTTGGGTAGAACACAAGGCCAACTGTTTCTGGAAAGGCTGCTTTAGGGTGGGATATGGGAAAATTCGCAGGAGGAAGGAAGGGTTTCACAGTTTGGAAGCAGAAGAGCGTTCCACGGTTTGGCCTGTAATTGGAGGCCTCCAGGGAGTGGGTGGGGCCTCAGGTTGGTATGTAAGCATGAGCAGCGGACCCCTTTACGCATTTGCCATAGTCTGCACTTTCCTGGGTGTTGTTGTGAGTACACACTGGAGAGGAAGAACTCCTGTCAAAGTGTCCTCGGCAGGATGGAAGATCAGGCAGATGTGGGTGGCTGCAGTAAGACAAAGACATCCCGGCGTCAAAAGACTGCTTGGCAGGCCAAGCAGAAGGAGGTCTTGCTCTCAGTTTTCGCCAAGACACCTTACCCGAGCTTCAGGACCAGGCAGGGACTGGCCAGGGAATTCGGAGTTCCAGAGTCCTCCATCCGCGTGTGGTTTCCAAACCGCAGAACTAGAACTGGCATGTCGAGGAAGACCTCAAAGCAGACCACCGCAGGCTCCAGCCATGAAGCCTCCCAACAGCCTCCTGAAAAGCTTGTCGCCAGGGTACAACAAGCAAGAGGCCTGCCCTCAGAACGGAGAAGGCCCTAACGAGCGGCTTAGTCCAGCACAGATCAGCATGCTAGTGCAAGCTTTTGAGATCTCTCCATCTCCAGACTATGCCACGAGGGTGCAACTGGCACAGAGCACAGGTTTGCCTGAGGACACCGTCCACATATGGTTCCAGAACAGAATCAGGCAGAAAGGCCGCGCTGGAGGCAGCACAGCTAAAGGTGAGGACCTGCCTGCCTCTCCTGGCCCGGAAAGGGCTCCTGGAGCATTGTGTTGCATTGAGCAGGAGGCTTCCCGGGACAGCTTGTTGACATCGGGTTCTGCAGGAGGCCAGTGTGCAGAAGCCTTGATGTCAAGACCCGAGCTCACCTTCTTCACAGAGGCCTACCCAGAATCCAGCGACTCCTGCCCTGTCCAGCTCTTCCTGGAGCAACCGGTGAGAACAGTGGAAGAGGAACAGGGACCAGCCGCTCTGGACCCAGATGTACCATGGGAGCAGATCGAACCAACACTTGAGGCTCCTCTCACAGAAGAAGAATATCAGGCTCTGTTGGACGATATTTGACCACATTGAGAATGCCCAGAATTGGGACTGTAAAACCCCGTTGCCTGGACCCTAACCTGACCATGGTCTCAGAGACTCCAGCCAGAAATGAGCTTGGACAGATGCTCAGACTTGCACCTAAGAAAGGTGCAGAGCTCTAGGGATCCTGAGTAAGTTTTGGGGAAAAGATGAAGGCCATTGAGGTGTGAGGAACCTCACAAGAAGACCAACAGAAACAGCTGACCCAGCCCCCAGGAGTCTTGCAGAGACTGAGCCATCAAATAAGGAGCATGCTTGGTCTGGAGCTAGGGACCCTGCACACACGTAGCAGGTGGGAGGTGAATCCTTGTGCTTAATGTGGGTTGCCCTACGAGGGAGGTGTTGTGGAGTGGCCCAGCGGCGGTGGAGAGTTGTTTCTAACCTGGACTTTGTTGTTTCTAACCTGGACGGTTTTTGAAGGACAGTTATATAATGTTAGCTTCAATTATGATCAGGATAAATATGTAATTTGTCTGCTATTGTACTCTGCGTCATTAAATTATTTTTAGGCATTACTATGACCTTGTTATTCTTTTCATTTGGAAGTTAATGTAAAGAGGAGATATGAACCTTCTTCTTGAGGATTTCAGTGTATTTGAAGGTGCATTGCGCCAACCAGCCTCAAGGACTAAGCCACTGATAGATTCCTCGATTTTCCATTTTTAGCCATCCACTGTTGAATTAATTGACTCACAGATTGTAAATCATTCTCATAAATCCTTTCCTATAAAGAGAGAGTTAAAGGAAAAATAAACTATGCATATAATCATCTTTCACATAGAACTACCAAATTTTCTGCTTTTAATAATGTCATGTAATTCATTCAGAAATCACTTAAACAATAGTAACTGACATATGAGGAGTTATAGAAAAAATATTCATCATCATGCAAAGTCAAAATGCTACATAAATTTTTGGGTATATTGATGGACCAGGAGTTAACTTTTTTGATGCAGTTGCATTCTAAAATATCATAATTGAATTACAAGTATTTTAATTTTTGCAGCATTTATATATAGTTTATTTTTACCTCAAATTAGTCCCTTCTTTGTCTCAATTTCCTCGACACACATTAAAGTTTGTGTTCATTTTTCATTTTCTTAGGTTATGGAGATTCTATTTTATATGGGGATGACACCATGAAAATTAACTGTTCTATGCATGACACTGCTAATACCAAAACATCATTAAAGTAATAAGTAGACCTATCAGAATCACACTAGGATTCTCAGCAGTGCATATGAAAGCCAGAAGGGCCTGGGTGGATATCAAGCAGACACTAAGAGACCACCTATGCCAACCCAGATTACTATACCCAGTATATATGCAGCCATCCAGCCCTACAGAAGATACTAGAAGGAAAACCCCAAACAAATAATATGAAATATACTCCAGAAAACACATTGAGGCCAACACCATGAGAGGAAGTCCAAGCCTGACACTGCCTGGATAACCATGAACCAGAGTCAAGATATCCTAGAGACACACGATATCTGTAAACATGACAGGCAAAAAAATGTCAATGAAAGATACTCTGCTATAATCATAGATGAGTGCCTAGCCCAGTTGTCATCAGAGAGACATCACCTGGAATCTGATGGGAGCAGATGCAGAGACCCACAACCAAACACAATGATGTATCCAGGGGAAACCCACAAATGAGGGAATATGTATTGTAGGAACCGGAGATATCAAGGACACAACAAGATCATGGTCCACTGAGTCAACTGAGCTCATAGGGGAGCACAGAGACTGAAGGACAAAAAACATAAACATTCTATGAGTCTTGTGAGCTAGGTTGTTGGCATACACCTTATGATTATTATCCTGATGTCACTGAGGGACTTCCAACAGTGAGAATGGGGGTGTCTCTGACTCTTTTTCCTGGTTTAGCTACACTTTCTTTCCTCATGTATTGCTTTGGCCAGCTCTGATGTGAGGGATTGTTCCTAGTCTTATTATAACTTGCTATGCCATCGCATTTTTTTTTCATTGAAAATAAAATGAATGGGAAAAAAAAGCAGTGGATGAAGGAGAGGTGAGCTGGGCAGATCGTGGCTGGGAGGAGTGGAGGAAGAGGAAACTGCAATCTAGATATAGTGCATGAAACAAGAACAAAAATAAAATGCTAAAACAAAATAAACTGTCAGCACTTGGGCTGATGGTGAGCACCTGCATTCCTAGCACTCAGGAAGTTAAAGGTAGGTGGATCTCTGTGAGTTCAAGCACAGGATGTTCTATAAAGAGAGCCTGGGACAGCCAAAATTATTCAGAAAAAAAAATCCTGTTTTCAAAGAAACAAAAAACTGTCAGCATTTTGTGTTTCATCTTTAGGAACTTTGTTATATGTCCCACTTTTTATTTTTTAATATTAGATACAGTTTATTAACTTTGTAACCCAGCTGTATCCCAGTCCCTCATTCCCTCCCTATCCCACCCCCTTCCCTCATCTCCTCCCTACCCCTTTCCACGTCCACTGTTAGGGGAGGGCCTCCTCCTGTTCCAACTGACCCTAGCTTATCAGGTATCATCAGGACTGGCGGCAATATCCTCCTCTGGGGCCTAGCAAGTCTGATTCTCCCTTGGGAGGGGGAAGGTCAAGAGCCAGCCATTGTGTTCATGTCTGAAATAGTCCCTGTTCCACTTAGTATGGTACCCACTTGGATACAGAGCTCACATGGACTACATTTGAGCAGGGATGATAGGTTATATGCATACATGGTCCTTGGTTGGAGAAACAGTCTCATAAAAGACCCTGTGCCCTGAT
Source organism: Meriones psammophilus (assembly GCA_036365155.1). Classification (NCBI taxonomy): domain Eukaryota; kingdom Metazoa; phylum Chordata; class Mammalia; order Rodentia; family Muridae; genus Meriones; species Meriones psammophilus. The sequence goes on from JAEOAE010003833.1 coordinate 39,729, forward strand.
ATATTTGGTCCTTTTGGAGTTCCTGTCCTCTCTAGGTCACACTAACTCCCCTTCTTTCATATGATTTCCTGTGCTCTGCCCAAGGTTTGGTTATTAGTCTCAGCATCTGCTATGATACACTGCTAGGTAGAGTCTTTCGCAGGTCCTCTGTAGTAGGCTTCTGTCCTGTTTCTTGTTTTCTCCTATATCCATCACATTTGTCTTTCTAAGTGAGGATTGATCATCTTAACCCAGGTCCTCTTCTTTCTTGCTTATCTTCTTTAGGTGTACATATTTTAGTATGTTTATCCTATCTTATAGGTCTAGCATCCACTTAAAAGTGAGTGTATACCATGTATGTCTTTCTGATTCCGGGATAACTCACTCTGGATGATCTTTTCTAGATTGTTTGTTTGTTTCTTCATGTTTACTTTTCATGACTTCTTTGAATGGTCTACATATAAATCTGTCTGTTCGTAGCTGGTAAAGATGTTTCCTATTTTATAAGGTGCTTCATCATTAAGGAATGGATTGCAAAAGCTTTTTAATTCCATGTTGTAAGACCTGGAGTCTCACTGCTCAGGAGCTCAGGATTGTGCCCTTCCAAGGAACCCTTACTGACCACAACTCGATGCAAAAGCCAGAGTTTTATTCAAATTGTGATAGGGTTGCCCCTCTAAAGACAGGAGACGACCCAGAGCATGCAAAGCACAGGGTTTTATACTTAAAAATCTGGCCACTTTTGCTCTATACATTGATTGGTCAGCAAGAATAGCATGAAGATAGTTTACAGCTAGTTGTTTGCAGTTTTTGGCCGTTTGTGAGTTTTCTCAAAACAATTCACCCTGCCCTTATTTTTTAGAAAAACTATCTCAGAGCAGTTCATCCTGCCCTTTGAGAGCTATCTTCCTCTGGCTTAAATTCAAGGCTATCTCAGAGCAGTTCATCCTACCGTTCGAGAGCTATGTGCCTCTGGCTTTAATTCAAGGATGGGAATAGTCACAGCTGTTTTACTTTTACAGTTGTTTGCATTCTCGGGTGGGCTCTCAGATGGTAATGAAGAGAGATAAAGAAGGAGAGAGCAGGACATGATAGGGGGAAGAGAGAGAGAGAGGGGCACCCCAATAGATAAAGGGGGAGGGCAAGAAGGCAATAGCAAGAGGGCAAGAGAGGCCAAGAGAGAGACAAAGTGGGCAGGAAGATTCTTTTAAGGAGTAAAATAACCACACTTGCCCTACCTGGTTGTCGACATATAATGACATCACAGGTTGCTAGGAAAGACAGAAGCAGGTGCCTAAATACTAAGTGTTGGCATAGGCCTTTAATCCCAGCACTCTGCCAGGCAGAAGCAGGCCAGTCTCTGTGAGTTCAAGGTCAGGCTGGTCTACAGATCTAGTCCAAGATAGCCAAGGCTAAAAGGAGAAACCCTCTCTCAAAATACCAAAATATTCATATGTATAATTAATATATTCTCACTAAATATAGTAATATAAACCAATATATTTAATAAATATGTTATATATTAATATATACATTTTGTTTTAATCATATGTATGTGTTTCAATTTATGTTTTAATCATATAGATATATGATTGAAATAAAAAATCTGAGCCAGGCTTTGTGGCACATATCTCTAATCCCATCTCTCCAGGAGACACAAGCATGCTGCTGTGTAAGTTCAGTGTCACCCTGGTCTACAAAGCAAGTCCAGGACATGCACGGCTAGAGAGAAACATTGTCTAAAAAAACAGGCTAGATGTGTGGCTAGATATGTCTGAAATCACATAGTGTGACTAGGCTATAAGAAAGTCTTGTCAGGCATGGTGACACACATCCATAGTCCCAGCACTTGAGAGGCAGATGAAGGTAGGTCTCTGTGAGTTCAATGTCATCCTGGTTTAGAAAGAGATTCCTGGATTGGCAATGATGCACTGAGACACCATGTTGCAAAAATAAAACATTAAATTAAATTAAAAAAAAATCAAAGCCAGGACTGTTGGCAAATGCCTCTAATACTAGCACTATGACTGACAGAGGGAAATTTATCTGTGTTAGTTAAAAGCCCTGCCTGGTCTAGAAAGCATGACAGGTCAGTCAAGGCCATACAGAAAATCTCTTTCTCAAAAAGCAACATCCAGGGATGTAAACAAAAAAAAATTCTAGTATCTGAAGGCTGTTTCTTTTTTTTTTCACTTTTTAAAAATTTTTGTTTTTGTAAATTACAGTTTATTTACATTGTATCCACGCTGTGGCTGCATCCTTCATCCCCTCCTTTACTCAACCTCCTAACTTCCTCCCATTTCTTTCCCCAAGTTCACTGATAGGGGAGGTCCTCCTCCACTTCCATCTGACCCTAGCCTATCAGATTTCATCAGAACTGGCTGCATTGTCCTCCTCTGTGGCCTGCTTCCCCATCAAGGGGAGGTGACCAAAGAGCCAGACACTGAGTTCATATCAGAGACAGTTCCTGTTCCCATTACTAGGAAACTCACTTGGAGACTGAGCTGCCATGGAATATATCTAGTCAGGAGTTGAAGAGGTTCAAGGTTATCTCCATGCATGGTCTTTGGTTGGAGTATCAGCCCCCCAAAATACTCCTGTGCCCAGTGTTTTTTCATCTGTTGCTCTCCTTGTGGAACTCCTGCCCCCCCTCAAAAGTCTTCCTTAGTCATCAGGGAAATGCAAATCAAAATGAACCCGGGATATCACATTACACCTATCAGAATGGAAAACATCAAAAACTCAAATGACAACACATGCTGGAGAGGATGTGCGGAAAGGGGAACACTCCTCCACTTCTGGTGGTAATGTAAACTTGTACAACTACTTTGGAAATCAATGTAGTAATTTCTCAGAAAATTAGGAAGAGTGTTACCTCAAGATCCAGCTATATAACTCCTAGGCATATATCCAAAATTTGATCAAGTGTACAACAAGGACATTTGCTTGACCATGTTTGTAGCTGCTTTATTTGTAATAGGCAGAAGCTAGAAACACCCAGGTGCCAGTCAGTTGAGGAGTGGATATAGAAATTTTGGTACATTTACACAAGGGAATACTACTCAGCATTTTAAAATAAGGAAATCATGAAATTGGCAGGCAAATAGTGGGATCTAGAAAAGATCATCCTGAGTGAGGTATCCTAGAAGCAGAAAGACACACAGGGTATATACTCACTCATAAGTGGGTATTAGACATATAATATAGGATAAACGTGCTAATATCTGTACACCCTAAGAATCTAATCATGAAAAGAAACATGGCCTTGGATGAAGTAAATTATTTACGATGTTCCCTTATAATGTAATGGAGGAGGTCACCAGTTGTGGTTGTGTTCTATATTTTGAAACAATGGAGTAGCTATTGAAGTTTGCTGTATTTGTATTAAATCCAATCACAGAAGTTTATTAGGTCATTCTGATATTCTTTCTGTGGCTGCTGTTAATCTTATGCATCTAATCACTCTTGGTGATAGGTATTTTCTGCTGTAAAGTATAGAATGGGATCTCCATCATCTATGTGATCTATTGCTTATTTATATCAGGTAGGGTGTGATCATGCTTTTCAATGAAGGGTCTCTGAGAAAGTGTGGTGCTTTTGTTTTTCATTTTCACAAATTCCTTTAAGATGTTTTTTTCAAGCCTGATTTGGATGTCAGTAATTAGGCAAAGCTACAGTTGAAGTCTTGATTCTCATATGTCAGCCTTCTCAGTACAAGTCCACGGGTGGAAGATGTTCCCCCAATGTGTTCTATTTTTACCAACGTTAATGTTAAAATGCTTAATAATGTGTATGTAGGTATGTATGACTATATGTATGTATATCTATATGTATGTATGTACTGTTTAATGTTCCATTCTTCATGGTTCCATTATTTACTGCATGACACATAATGTTGAAGTACTGCCTTCTGAGAGAATTATCTAGAGGAGCTAAATAATGTAACAGCAATGATATTTATTTCAAAAAGCATGTTGTGTGTGTCTAATGTTACTATGGGTTCTTAGGCCATGACAGATGTGTGAAGACTTGGTGACAGCTTTGTGGGGTTTATTTTGGTCATTGTTATATGATGTTCAAAGTCATGTTGACAGTTTTGCTTACCACAGTCATTCCCCACTGAGTTCATTGATACTCAAATAAACTTTATTGAAATATTACATCAGTAAAATATTGTCTTCTATCCAGATTATAAACCTATTGTCATATAAGGAATAATAAAAGTTATGTCCAAATTAAAATGATATAATGCTGTCTTTTTTTTGGAATATGTTAGTTCATTCTTAGGAGCAAAGACTTGTTCATAACACTGTGTCAGATCTACAAGCGAATGTCAGAGAATTGTCTCAGTGGGCATAATTTGTTGTTTCTAAGCCGGATGATTTGAGCTCAATTTCTGGGTAGCCAATATTACTCCTATAGAATTTTTCTAGTATTTCTATACTTGGGCCTTTGTATATGCAAATTCACATACCAGTACATACATAAATAATTTGTAAACATAAATAATGACCAATTTTTCACTGGTCAAAAGGCTCTTTTGGTTTCATGTCAAAAACTCATAAGTGGGATGTAAACAGATAGTAAAAGGCAATAAGTTGTCCTCTCACTGGAACGTACATACTCAAACATTTTTCAAAAAAAAAAAAATTAAAGCAAAGGAGAAAAACTCACTTATTGACAACATCAGAAATGATTTGCAATTGTCAATAAATGTAGAATTTGAAGACTTATTACCGTTCATTAAAAGAAAAATGGTACCTTTGTACATCTTATTTTTTCCTTTCATTCCTTGATTCAAGAATACGTCATTAAAAATATCTTAGCTTGCCTCAAAGGTGCATCCCTTTCATGCTAGACCTGGGAGTCCATGGCAAGCTAATCTTTCTGAGACTGTGGTCAGCTTGGTCCACAGAGTGAGTTCTCTTTTGTATTTGTGCATTCATTCATTTGTTTGTTTTTAGACAGAATTTCCTTGTGTAGCCTTGGTTGTCCTAGACTCACATTGTAGAGCTGGCTAGCCTCAAATTCAGGTCTCTTCTTCCCTGAGTGCTGGGATTACAGGTATATGCCACCATGCCCAGCTCCAAAGATTGAGTTCCAAAACAGGCATGGCTATGTGGAAATATCATGGATTTAAATGATCCCCCAAAATGTACTCTGTATCTCAAACTATAGGTTCTCCCCCACAGTGATAGTGTCCACAGAGCTGGGTCCTGGTACTGTTCCTGGTCCTGGTCCTCAGAGCCTAGCTCTTGGCCCAGCTCTGGCCCCAAAAGTCTGCTGTCAAGCCCTGTTGGGCTTTTTTTTTTTTCTGGGGCTCAATTTATCCCAGTAGACCCCCTGGACACCAACTACACACCTGGCAGCATCTTCTATAGATGGATGCACATGCCCAACTCGCAGGAAACTCTCAACAAAAACAGACTCCATACCCCTTGGCTCACCAAGGACCACAGCCCAGGAATGGCTCCACCTACTGTGGGCAGATGGGAAGGTGCTCTCTCCGAATACATCACTTAAGTTGAGTAAGCAACACCTTTTTAATAATAATATGAAACCAACAACAATAACGCAACAGTGAAAAACAGCAATATAAAAATATACAAAATGAAGGGAATCTTTTCTCTAAGGGGAGCAGGTACTAGGTGCAGCTCAGCCAATGATTGTACCAACTATATGTCTAACTCGGGGAGCGAGGACAGGGGATCGGGTGCCCCCAAGTGCTCCACAGTAGAGAGAAACAGTGGCTCATCCACCATGTCCACAAGGGCCTGTGTGTCCTTTGATACTAAAGCCAGAGGTTGCACTGGTCCAGCTTCTGGGAAGACTGGGGGTCCCGCACCCATGGGATCCAAGAGCTCAGCTTCCTCTTGGGGTTTAGCATCTGCCCCCGAACCCAGGCTCCGTTTCTCATGCGCCACCAAGGCTTCTTGCATGCGCAGCTCTGCAGTTGAGGCCCCAAGTAGCCCAGGATCTGAGCACAGAAAGGCGTGAGCCGTCATCTGGGATAGGGGAGCAGCCTGAAGGCACACAGAATGGGGTGAGCTAACCCAAGATGGCCTCTCCATGCCAGGGAAGGTACAGTCCCCTCTCCTACCTGCAGGAAGATCGAGTTGACAGGCGTCCTCCTCTGTTTCACTGGCTAGAGCTTCAGAACATTTCCCCTGTGGGACACGGGGCTGGAATCAGCTGCTGTCTCACCAGGCGCCTCCCCCGGGTCCTCCTGGGAAACAGCAGGAGGAGATCTGAGGGCTGGATAGATCCCTGGCTGGTCTGTCCAGGCTGCTGCTGCTCTCCTGCCTTTTCAGGATCAGGTCCAGAACCATCCAGATGGTGGCAAACTTTGGATAAAGGGCCAGAAAGAAGCAGAGAGATACCCTGTCGTCCCTCTGCACAGCCGTGGGAAATAGGGAATCATCTGCTCCACATAGTCCATGCTATCATTGGTGAGCATGGGGATGCCATGCAGGAAGGCTCACTCCCTTTCGCTATAAGGAAGGACCAGGGCAGGAGGGAGGTCTTAAGTGTGCAAACCCTGAGGGGCACCAATGACCCCTTTCCCTACACCTAAGCAGGAAGCGGACATGATAAGTGTTCCTCTTCCAGGCGGCGACCATGATGGATGGGGGGTAGGGTGGACCAGAAAGCTTCCCTGCTGCAGGGCGGCCCTGGTTGCCTTGGTCTCCCAAGGGGAAACAGGCCAGAAACGTGTCATCGTGAGCACCACGTGTCTCCAGCAGCAGCACAGGTGACCACCACTGTCTTCTCTGAGACCGGTACCTCTGGAGGTCTGGAAGCAGAACAGACTCATCTCTCCAGCTCCTCTGGACCGGCTGGCCTGTCCAGGCTGCTGTTGCTGTTGCTGGCCTCCTGTTACCTGGCAACCGGGGTTCCGAGTTCCACCCAGAACAATGCTGAGGAAGCATGGTCACTTCCCAGAGTCACCCTGCTAGAACCTTCCCCTCATGGACTCTCCCTGCGGGCCACCAGCACAGCAGGCTCCAATGATGAAACCGTCAACCATTCCAGAGATAATTGATGGAGAAGTTGCCTCCCATCACCACTAAAGTGCTCAGAGACACAGGAGACGGTTGAAGGATGAAAAGAAATGCAGCAGAAGAAAGGGATGGCTACCAGGACTGCTCAGAGGTTAGGATCATGAGATACTCTTCCAGAGTTCTATTCCTGCCACCAGAGGCAGCTCAGAGCTGGCGCACTCTGCTGGCTAGCTGATTAATTAGGAGACAGTGAATCAGGAGAATACTGGTCGTGATTCTAGTCCTGGTCTCTCCCATACTAGAGAGAAAGCTTATGAATACAACCAATGTGGTAAATCATTTTTTAATTCTCTCCTAATGCATGAAAGATCACACACTGGGAAGAATCCATATGGATGTAATCAGTGTGATAAAAACTTTGCATGTAACTGTCATCTCCTAATACATAAAAAGAACACACACTGAAGAGAAACTTTATGAATGCAACAAGTGGGGTGAAATATTTTCATTTAACAGTCATCTCCTAATGCATAAAAGAACCCATACTGGAAAGAAGCCATATAAATGTAACCAATGTGGTAAAGCCTTTGAATGTCATAGTAGTCTCCAAAAATATAAAAGAACACACACTGGAGAGAAACCTCATGCATGTACCCATTTTAGAGTAGTCTCTGAAAACGTAATATAACACACAATGGAGAAAAACCTCATGAAGGTAAACAGTGTGGTTTCACCTTTGTACAACACATTCATCTCCTAATACATAAAAAAAATGTATACTGGTGAAAAACTATGAATATAACTAATATCGTAAAGGTTTTCCATGTAACAGTTATCTCCCAAGACAAGAAAACATATTGGAGTGAAACCCTATGAATGTAACCACTGTGGAATAGCCTTTCCAAGGCACAAATACATAAAAGAACACACACTGAAAAGAAATGCTGTGAACATAAACTCTCCTAAGACATGAAGAACACATAATGGAGAGAAATCTTATGAATATAATCAATATGGTAAAACTTTTTTCTCATCATAATCATCTCCAAGGTCATGGAAGAATTTATACTACACAGAAAGACTATGAGTGTACTTAGCATCATCATGAAAGAATTTGTACTGGAGAGAAACCTTATAGATGTGTTAAAATGTGAGGCCTTGCACATATCTATAATCTTCATGGTCATAAAAGTTTCACACTGGAGAAGCATTCTTTGAATATAATCAATGTGGTAAGGCCTCTGTATTCTTCAGTCCGCTCACTACAACTCAAACACTAGTTCAATGCAAATGACAAAAATTTATTGTAATCCAGGCACTACTGGTTGATTAGGGCCACATAACAATCTTTGGAGCTCAACTGTGACACCTACACACCCACTGAGACAGAAAATTACAGAGTTTCTGAGCTTGAAAAATCAAAACTGTCTGTGCTGTCTTACAAATATTTTTTTTTCCATCAATCAACATTTAGGGATATGTGATGTCATTATGTCATTGTTGATGTCACCTGATACAAAATGTAGTTTTTACAGTAGAACCAATCATATCCAAATGTTCTTAAGTTGTCAGGAAGACATATTATGTCATAGGGAAGAGAAATTTTAGTCTGGGACAGTCATTATGTTTAGGGGAACAGAAGCCATGGTATGGAACCATCACATTTTGTGGAACAAAGGATGAATAACAAAAGCTGGTCAGCTATTGGGAAGTCTGTAGCTTTCTTATGGACTATGAACTTAAAGAGCGCATCAGAGTGTGTAAGCAACCCGATAAAGCCTTTGCATATCACAGTAGACTTTGAGAACCTGAAAGAATCCATTCTGAAGGATATCTGTTAGAATAAAAGATTTGTGAAGATTTGACCAACCAACTTGCATTCATTTAAGCAAGATTAATCGGGCAGAGAGATTTTAACAAGTGTCAACAATGTATTCATACATTATGACATCCATCCTTGTTTTGTTTTCAGTTGTAAGCTCATATGGACAAAAGGTCTATGAATTTATACATTGAGGTAACCCATTTAGATTTTACAATTCTCTTCAATTACATTAAATGAATCATCCAGTTGTAAAATTTATGGTGTATATTAGTGCCTTTTCTGTAACAAAACACAATGTCTAAGGTAACTTCCAAAAGTGTTTACTTTGCGTTCCAGTTTCAGAGGGATATGGGATCACTATGAAATGGACATCAAAAGTGTCACACCTGGCAGATAAAGTAGGAAGCTTGGAGCTCACATCCTCAACCCATAGCATGAAGCAGAGTGTGGGAACTACAGATGATATGCAGTTGAAAATTATCAAGCCCATCCCAAGTAACATACATCCACCAGCAGGGCTGCATTTCTTAAACATTCCCAAATGACACCACCAACTGAGAAGGATTCATTTCTCTGACTTCAAACCTACATGTTTGATGTCTGTTACATGAAGGAATTCATGATGAAGAAAAACTCTGTAGACAAGCCTGTAGGTACCTCAACTCCTGAGCTACAGGAATAAATGGTTACATAAGAAAAATATTCATGAGTAAATATATTAGTTTAGGAATTTGTTTTAATGTCCATTATGTGATAACAATATGTCTTTGTGTGTTTATGTGCCTATGCATTCTAGTCTACAGGAAGAACAGACCATTTGGTTTTCTTTAAGCAGGGATTACAGGAAGTTTTCAAAACCCCACTCTAGATCCTGGAAATGAATTTGTCTTAACTGCAGAGCTATATCTCTAGTTCTGTAAATATCTTGAATCCTTTGTATATTATCTTGATGTCAAGAAGTAGAAAAGAATTCATAGAAGAGAGCAACCCTAATTATGTAAAGAATTTAATGACGTTGGGCATAATAGATATATTCATTTTCATGAAAAGAAACCTTCTTAAATCTGTTTTTATCATAGCCTTGAAGGAAGTAAATTATTTACCATGTTCACATGGTCATGTGAGGATATCACCAATTATGATTATGGTCTATATTTTGAAACATTGGAGTAGGTTTTGATGTTTGCTTTATGTGTAGCAATCCATTCACAAACATTTATTAGGTAATTCTGATCTTCTTTCTGTGGCTGTTGTTCATCTTCTTATGCATTTCCATTTGGTGATAGGTATTTTTCTGCTGCAATGGATAGAATGTCATTCTGATCATCCATGTAGTTCATTCCTTATTAATATCAAACAGTGTGTGATCAGGCTCTTCAAGAAAGGGTCTCTGAGAAAGCGTGGTGCTTTTGATTTTCATGTTTTCACAAATTCATTTGAAACATTTGTTTTCAAGCTTTGTTTGGATGTCACCAATTAGTCATGGCTACAGTTTAAATCTTGATTCTCATGTGCCACCCTTCAAGATGTTTCTCCAATGTGTTTTTTTTTCTCAACGTATTTTAACCAAAATTAATGTTAAAATGCTTAATTGTATGTATGTATGTATGTATGTATGTATGTATGTATGTATGTATGCATGTATTGTTTGAAGTTCCATGCCTCCTCATGTTCCCTTATTTACTATAAGGCACATCATCTTGAAATACTGTCTTCTAAGAGAATTATCGAGAGGTGCTAGGTATTGTATCAACAATGAAATTTATTTTTAAAAAGCGTGTTTTGTGTGTGTAATGTGACTATGGGTTCTTAGGCTATGATAGAGATTTGAAGAGTGTGTGAAAGCTTTGTGGGCTTTATTTTTACCGATCTTATATGATCGTCAAGATCATGTTTCCAGTTTTGCAAAACCACAAACATTCCCCATTGAGCTCACTGATACTCAATTAAACTTAGTTGAAACTTTACATCAGTAAAATACTGTCTTATGTTCTGAGTATAAATATATTGTCATCTAAGGATGGGATAAAATGAAATAATTTGAAAAAATGCTGTTTGCAAATGAAAATGATTTACTGCTTTTGTGTTTTGGAATGTGTTAATTCATTCTCAGGAGTAAAGATTTGTTCATAACTCTTTCTCAGAACTACGAGTGAATGTCAGGAAATTGTCTCAGTGTGTAAAGTTGGTTGTGGTTACCCATGATGATTTGAGCTCAATCTCTGCATAGCCCATATTACTCCAACAGATTTTTTAAATATTTCTATACTTGGGCTATTTTGTATGCAAACTCACACACCACCACATACATAAAAATAATTAAACCCAAATAAGGGCGAGTGTGTTCACTGGCTAAAAGACTACTTGGGTTTCCAGTTTAGAACTCACATAGGGGATGTAGGTAATAAACAGCAATAAGTTGTCCTCTCGCTGGCACATACACACCATGGCATAGGTGTGTATACATGCAAACACACTCAAACATTTTTAAATGGATGAAATTAACAAAGCAAAGGAAAGAACTCACTTATTGACAACATCAGAAATGATTTGGAAGTACAAATAACTAAAGAATTTGAAGAATTATTACTGTTTATTGAAAGAATAATGGTTCCTCTGCACATCTCATTTTATCCTTTCATTCCTGGATTCAACAATAGGTCATTGTAAAAACATATCTCAGCTTGTCTCAGAAGTATATCCCTGTCATCCTAGACTGGGAGACAGAGGCAGGCCACTATCTCTGAGTTTGAGGTCAGCATGGTACACAGAGTGAATTCTTTGGTTTGTTTGTTTTTTTTTTTTTTTTTTTTTTTGTTTGTTTGTTTTTGGAGGGAAATTTGCTTGTGTATCTTCATCTGTCCTGGACTCACTTTGTAGACCAATCTGGTCTTAAATTCACAGAAATCTGCCTGCCTCTTGCTCCCTGAGTGCTGGGATTACAGGTGCGTGCCACCATGCCCAGCTCCACAGATTGAGTTCTAAAACATCCATGGCTATGTAAACATATACTGTCTCCAAATGATTCCAAAAAGTTAGACTATATCTCAAATTATGGATTTTTTTCTAATATTAGCTGACTGGTCCGAACAAAGACTTTTGTTACATTTATTTATATCAAGAGAACTGTGGCAACAATGAAAATCAGAAGCAATTGTGGAAATCCCATTTGCACAGGGGTAGAAACCTATATCTGACAAGAGGATTAATATCCAGAATATATAGAGAACTCAAGAAGTTAAACAGCAACAAATCAAGTAATCCAATTAAAGAATGGGCTACAGAGTTAAACAGAGAATTCTCAATGCAGGAATGGAAGAGAAACACTTAAAGAAATGCTCAATGCCCTTAGTCATCAGGGAAATGCAAATCAAAACAACCCTGAGTTTTCACATTACATCCATCAGAATAGCTAATATCTAAAGCTCAAGTGACAATACATGCTGAAGAGGATTTTGAGAAAGAGGAACCCTCCTCCACTCCTGGGGGGGGGGGATGTAAACTTGTACAATCACTTTGGAAATCAATCTGGCACTTTCTCAGACAATTAGAAATAGTGCTTGCTCAAGATTCAGTTATACCACTCATAAGCATATATCCAAAGGAAGCTCAAGTATACAACAAAGACATTTGTCCAACCATGTGTGTAGCAGCTCTATTTATAATACCAACTCAGATGCCCCTCAACTGAGGAATGGATACAGAAATTGTGGTACATCTACATAATGGAATATTACTCAGCAATAAAAAGCAAGGAAAACATGAAAAATGCAGGCAAATGGTGGGAACTGGAAAAGATCATCCTGAGTGAGGTATCACAGAAGCAGAAAGACACACAGGGTATATACTCACTCATAAGTGGATATTAGATATACAATATAGGATAAACATACTAAAATCTGTATAAATAAAGAAACATATGAAGGAGGAGGACTCTGGATAAAATGCTGAATCCTCTTCAGAAAGGCAAAGATAATGGACATCAGAAGAGTAAGAAAACAGGGAACAGGACAGGAGCCTACCACAGAGAGTATCTGAAAGGCTCTAACCTGCAGGGTATCAGAGAAGATGCTGAGACTTGTAGCCAAAATTTGGGCAGAGTGCAGAGCAGTTCATGAAAGAAGTAGGAAATAATAAGACCTGGGAGAGGACAGGTGCTCTACAAGGAGAACAAGAGAACCAAAAACATCTGGGCACAGGGTCTTTTCTGAGACAGATACTCCAATCACGGACCATTGATGGAGATAAACTAGAAACCTGCACAGATGTTGCCCATGGTAGTTCAGTTTCCAAGTGTGTTCCATTATAATGGAAACTGGGACTGTCTCTGACATGAACTGATTGGCCTGCTCTTTGATCACCTCCCCCTGAGGGGAAAGCAACCTTACTAGACCACAGAGGAAGACAGTAAAGCTATTGGTAATGAGCACTGATAGTCAATGATCAGAGGGAGGGAGAGGAGGACATCCCCTATCAGTGGACTTGGGGAGGCACATGTGTGGAGAAGGGGGAGGGAAGATGGGATTGGGAGAGGAGGAGGGAGGGAGCACAGAGGGATTCAAAGTGAATGAAGTGTTATTAATAAAAATTAAGATTAAAAAATTGAAAGAAAAAAGACACAGAAGCCAGATTTATAAGCTCTCATTGGTCAAATGACAAAACAATTTAAACATCAAAATGTTCTGCATATCTATGTCCTCCCAAAATTTCTATGTTGAAGTCCTGAGACCCAAAGTAATAGAACTGAATGAGATCTTTGGGAGTTACTCAGGTCTGGGAGGTGAAGCCCTTATAAATAGTTTCATAACCTTATTGAAGAAATCCTATAAAATCATGTGGCCCTTTAGAACACTGAGTTTAAAGTGAGAACAGGACTGTAGACAAGCATGCCCCCAACTAGACATCATAGTTTAACTTTAGTCTTCCCAGAGTTTACAACTATGAATAGTAAAGCCTTTGTTTATAAATCATTTGTCACAATAGCCTCAGGAGAATAAAACAAACAATAACAGTACAGTCCACTACAGAAGGCACATAAATCATGAATCCATATTGATGTAAGTGTATGGAAAATGCATTAACATTCTGATGAGGACCAAGAACAGTGTCATGGTACTCATGTGGGTGCAGGGTATTAACTCTGTAGAAGAAAAGCCTGACAAATACTGATTACAAGTAATCAAAGTGAAAGTATGTACCACCTGACAGGTCACAGTGTGTTACACTTTTGTGATACCCATGTCCACATTTATGCACTGATCCATGAGAACACAGAGAGCTTATAGAGAGTCTACAAAAAATACCAACCTGAGATATTACCCATATAGTACAAGATAACCATGGTACAACCCACAGACCTAAATAAACTAAGTAACATGGAGGGTTGAAGAAAGGATTATTGAATCCCACTAAGAAGGGGACAGACATGAGAAGTGGAGGAAGACAGGAAGTGGGTGGGAGAGGGGAGGTGAAGAGAGGGATAGAAGGGGGATCAGGTATGGGTAAAGTGGGAATGAGGGTGAGAGGGCTAAGAGAGAAGGGAAATTGGTGTTGAGGCATCTCTGAGACAAGATGAGACCTGGAATTTTGGAGGTGCCTGGGAAGATATGAGGGTGACCCTGGCTGAAACTCCTAGCAGCAGGGATATTGAAACTGAAGTAGACATATCCTGTAGCCAGAGGAGGGAGAGGACACCAAACAACTCAGAAAATTCTCACTCAAATTTGACCACCTACAAGATATGCAGGGATAAAAGATGGAACAGAGATTGAGGAAATGGCCAACCAATGACTGACACAACTTGAGACCCAACCCATGGGAAAGACTCAACTTCTGACACTATTAATAATACTCTGCTATGCTTGTAGACAGGGGACAAGCATAACTATTATCTGAGAGGCTTCATCCAACCGATTATGGAAGCAGTTGCAGAGACCCACAGCCAAACAAATGTTAGGCATAATTCAGGGAGTCTTGTGGAAAAATTAAAGGAAGGATTGAGGGAGCTTGAGGGGTAGGACACTACAAAACCTACATAGCCAGCTCACCTGGGACCGTGGGGACTCATAGAGACTGAACCACCAACAAAAGAACATGCCTGTACTAGTCCTAGGTCCCCTCCACATATGAAACTGATGGGCTGCTTGTCCTCAAGTGGGTTCCCTAACAACTAGAGCAGGGTCTGTCTATGAATTGGACTCTGGTGCCTCCCTCTGGATCCCATTTTCCTAGCAGGGCTGCCTTGTCTTGCCTCAGTGAAAGAGGAGGTACTTAATACTGATGTAACTTGATGTTCCAGGGTGGATTGGTTGGGGGCTATCTGGAGAAAATGGGTGAGTGTGATGAGGGCTGAACTGGGAGGAGAGGAGGGAGTGGGGTTGTGAGTGGGATGTAAAATGAACAAATAAATAAATTAATGAAGACAAAATACAATTGACCCACAGTCATCAAAAGTGACAGGATCATGAAAAAGATGATGGAACTATTCCATATTGAAAGAGACTAAAGAGATAAGAAAACAATACAACACTTAAATGTACCAACTTCCTCGACAATTATGTGAGTAATGACATTGTCAACAAAACCCCAAATTAAATGCAATACTGTGTCAGCATGAATTACCAAATTTGATAACTGCACTGTCATTATGTAAGGCAAAGTTCTTATTTGTATAAAAATCAACACTAAACCATTCTGAGTGACAGGGCATAAAGAAAGCAGCTTCATCTCAAAATGTGCAAAGTAAAGCAGCAATTAACTTTACATACTTGGAACTATCTTCAAGTTTGTTATTGTTTCAAAATTGTTGTGGGGAAGTTGTGAGTGGTCTTTAACTCCAGCACTTGTGAGACAGAGGAAGGCATATCTCTGTAAGTTCAAGGCCAGTCTGGTCTACAAAGGGAAGCCCAGGAAAACAAGGTCTCTGTAGAGAGAATTTGTGTCAAAAAAAAAAAAAAAAAAAAACCAAACTAAATAAAATTGTTGTAAGGAGAAGAACAATGTAACTGAAAACTGAAATAGATTAAAAACAAAGCTGATTCTCCACACTGGCAATCTGGGTAAGACTATGTAAGAGACTGAAAAGTGAAATGACATGACATTTTGGAGCAGCAAGAAGATTCTCTAAATACAGCCCACAGTCTTCTTTTTTTATTGTGTATGTGTGTGTGTGGGGGGTAAAGGATGTGGGTTAAGGATGAATACTAGTGAACACATGGGAAGGTCAGATGACAACTCTGGGCAATCAGTTTTGCCTTCCACCTTTTCAGGAATTCAGGGATCAAACCCAGGTCTCCAGGCTTCCCCAGCAAGAACCTTTATCTGCTAAGCCAACTTACCGACCTGCAAGTGATTCTCTTAAACGACCTCAATTAGGAAATAGTGAGAAAAAAATGTGAAAGGTCCCTTCTCTTAAACAATTTCTTAGGGATGAATAAATAATAAAAAAGAGATGAGTAGAACATTAGTACACTAGTGCTACCAACGACTAACAATCATCCAAACACAACCTAAGCACCTCCTGAGACAAGGAGCTGCAGGGCTGGTAGCTAAAATTCCCTGCAAGTGTAAAACTGGAATAAACCTGAAATAAAAGAGCTTTCCCAGCTCTACAGTAACCTTGTTATTACATCCTGTTTATCTAGACATAAAAACACAAAGAGATAAAAATAAGAAAATAAGCCTGCATGAACCCTGTATACTCCTGGTTGTGCAAGTCCATCAAAGTATAAACAGCAATGTATCTGCCAAACTGTTCCTTATGAAGAATTCTCTGACAAATAAAGGGAACAATCAAAACTCGTGAAAGATGAGTGAGAGAGAGCACTGGCTCTCTTTACCCAAGAGGCTGGCTGTCTTTACTTAAGAAGAATCATTTCATTCTGGAATGCCGGCATATACATCCTGAAAAAAAATATTACTAGAAATGTGCACGGATCCTGTAGCCTTTCCAAGTACCCTGCTTTCTTTTGACCCAGATGTCCAAGCTCCCCCACCCCATGAGCCCCAGGCCAGGCAGGAGGCAACACCAGACTCTCTGTACTTCCTTTCCTGGAGGACTGGCCCCAGCATCACTCTTCCTCAGGATGCAGGTCTCAAAGTGTATCCCTAGGAACTATGCACAGTGTGCTTCCGCCCTCCCAACCCCTACGGCCCAAGGGCAAGGTCCTGGGTACCAGCAGCCTCCACAGAAGCGAGTGGCAGAATTCTTGCAGGCTCTCCCGACCCGCCCAGTCCGCCAGTCCCTGGCGGCAATGCCATGTCCTCTCCCCACAACCGCCATCCTGCGAGTTTCTCACACACGCCCACAGCCAGCCAGGCTAGGCCGCTCCATGATGGCAGACACCCATGGACCCGCCGCCCCTACTCTGCGGTACCCAACCCCGCTCCTCCCCGCCTCCCAACCACGAGGCCAGGCCCAGCACTACCTAGCACACTGGATGGCTGCTGGGGCCAGAGGCGGAGCCTAGAGGTGGACGGAGGTGGAGCCCAGAGGCAGAGGGAGGGGGAGCCTGGGGAAGGAGGCGGAGTTCGGGAGTCGGAGGCAGAGCCCGGGGCGGGGAGTGGGCAGAGCGCTTGGGGGGGGCGCAGGCAGGGCCGGGGGGGGGGAGGAGGAAGGCTGAGCCCGGGGATGGAGGAGGACCCCGGGGATGTGGGAGCGGAGCCCACGGGTGGAGGCGGAGCCCAGGGCAGAGGCGGAGCCCGGGGGCGGAGGTGGAGCACGGGGACAGCGCCCGCCCCACACCCTTACCTGGCTTCTCCAGGTCTCAGCCTACCATGATGATGTAGTCCACTAGCCGAGCCACAACCTCTGCCACCACGCCCGGGAAGAGGGTTCCCTTTGCCAACCCTCTCCGCTGCCGCCCACCAGGCCCGGGAGGAGCTCAGCGGTTTCACTTCAGTGTCTGTAGCCATAGCAACAGCGATTATGTCACGCTGGACAATGGAGGCACGCACTGTGCCTGTGCTGCTCCAGTGAAAGCCCCTCCCCCACCCCACCCGAGTAGGTTCTGCCATCTGGGTCAAGACATTCTGAAGCCTGAAATTTCTGAAATCGTGTTATTAATTTTACAGGACAAAAGGATCTTTAAGATAAGTGTACCTCAAAGCATTTCTCCCCTCTTTTTAAACTCCTTGTCTTAGTTACTTTTCTATCACTGTGTTAAGATATCATGACCATGGCTGCTTATAGAAGAAACAGTTGGTTGGGTACCTAGAGTTTCAGAGGGTAATTCCATGAGCATCACGGCAGGGACCATAGTGGCAGACAGGAATGGCAGGCAGAGAACCAGAGAGAACAGTGGCTGAGAGCTTACATCCTTATCTACAAGTATGAGGCAAAGAGCTAACTGAGAATGGTGTGCAATTTTAAAACCTCAAAGCCCACCCACAGTGACACACCTCTTCAACAAGATCACACTTCCTAATTTTTCCAAAACAGTTCCACCAACTGGGGACCAGATTTTCAAATATATGAGACTGTAGGGGTCATTGTCATTCAAACAACTACATTCCTCAATAGCTTCCTATGTAGCCAAGAATTAAGATTAAAAAAAAAAAAAAAAAAAACTTGAATGTCCAAAAGCATCCCAGGCACTCAGATTCTTGTGCTGTTTTGTTGTTGTTGCTGCTGTTTTGTTTTTGAGACAGAGTTTCTTATACTTCAGGATGACCTTCATTCCTGACCTTCCTGATGCTCCATTTACAAGCATGTGTCAACTTGCTTTATGATCTTGTTTATTTTTGTATTGTTCTGCTTTGTTTTGTTGTTGTTGTTTTGCTTTTCAAGACAGTTTTTCCCTGTGTAGCTTTAGCTGGTCTGGACTCTCTCTGTAGACAATGATGGCTTCAAACACACAGAGATCCAGTGGGTGCCACTATGCCTGCTGACCTCCTGTTTTGAAGGGGAGTACTTTTAAATTTTGCATAGATCAGTGATAAGAGTATTTTACTTGTATGAATCTAAGTGTACCACATGTGTGCCTTATATCCCAGGAGGTCTAATAGCATCAAATTCCCTGAAACAGGAACTAGAGAAGATTGACAGCTACCATGAACATGCTAGGAACGAAAAAAAAAAAAAAAAAAAAAAAAAAAAAAAAAAAAACAGAATGTTTTGTTGTGTTTTGTTTTAAGATTTATTATTTATTATGTATACAATGTGTGTTTGCATGTGCACCTGCATGCCAAAAGAGGGCACTATATTTCATTATAGATGGTTGTGATCCACCATGTGATTGCTGGGAATTGAACTCAGGAACACTGGAAGAGCAGCCAGTGCTCTTAACCTCTGAACCATCTCTGCAACCCCACAGAAAGTATTTTTCATCACTAGGCCATCCCTTCAGCCCCTCTGGCTTCCTCTTTAATCATCATCATTATTATTGTTCCTTTCTTCTTCCCTAGTATAGTCCAAACAAATTCACCTTCTTTCATTTCCCCTACTGAACTATAATGTTCTCACCATTAGGCCTTTGAATATGTATATGTTTTATCCTTTTTGGGGTGTTAGGTACCTATTGCTTTTCTTTAGGTTTCATAGTGTAATTTATAGTGATATACACATTTCTATGCATGGTCTATAGGTTTGTTTATGGTGAATTACCCCACCAGAATCTAAGCTTATAGAGAAAGAATGATGTTTCCATGAATCATTTTTGTGGGTTCCGGACTTAGGACAGCATTGGGTACCTAATTCACAAACAGTAATTATCTCAGGAAGGACAAATGTCCTTTTAAAGAGTAAATGCCTTGAACAAAGTCTTCATAATCTGATAATACTACAGAATTCCCACCTAGAGGATGGGAGCATATAGCATTTTATTTCTTAATGCCAGCCATTGTGCTGCCTGTAATAAACTTCTCCTGAAGTCTTTTTATCCTTTTCTGTTACTGCTGTTAATAGGATAGCCTCTTCCATGCCTGTTACCTTTTCTTTCATTTATCCCATAACAAGTTACTTCCTTTAAGCTTTAGTGAGGTTTAGCAACTGGCTTTATTATATCTAAGACTACCTGTATCTTCCAGTTTTGTACAGAAGCTAGGAATACAGCTAAGAGGTAGAACATTTGCTTCACATATAGGAGGTAAGGAAGAAGGAGGAAGGGGAGGAGAAAAAAAGGAACAGGAGAAGCAAAGCATTGCTTTTCTCTATACAGATGCCCTGCCTTAAATACAGGGGTTAACAGTCTTCCTACTTCTGATTTCTAAACAAGATAGAAATTTCAGATACAGCAACAGTGCCACTTATTTGGTGTTAGTGTTTAACCCGGTCACTCTCCTGACATTCACTCTGTAAGTGCTTTATATGTAGTTGGTTTTATGTACATGTTCATTTTCTGGGAAGAATCTATATTTTCATTAGGTTTTTTGAGAGATCAGGTCCTCAGAAAATGTCCTGGGCTTTGCATCCTACCATACTTATCCCTAGGAGACCATATCTGGAAAGCTGATTATGTCCTCTTTGTACATCATTTGATGTTATGATTTCAGTATGCATCTTGAACCTTATTTTCAAGAGAATGTTGTAAACAAGCATTAGGCTTAACAGGCATTTTGTGCCTCATGAAAAATAAAATGTCCTGTCTGAAAAGAGCATCTGAGATCATTGTACAATGCACTCAGTAACTTTCATTTTAGTCACTAACATTATTAGTACTGTTTGTCGTATTTCATTACTTTTCTAGAGATCCAAGCATGATGACCCTGGTGTAAGGGACTGTGCACACACTGTTAACTCAGAAAATAAAACCACACATTCAAAACAAGCAAAACCTCTAAATATTGTTAATAATTAGGTTTATATTTATGGCCCAAAAATAATTCAGTTGAAATGTGAGGAAGACATTGAAACACCATTATTCAGCAAGCTTTTAGAGTATATACCTGTGTGTGTGTGTGTGTGTGTGTAAATAAGATGAAAGGATGCATGCATAAACACAATTTAAAGAATTCTTGGGCACCCACACAAAAGTTGGAACATCATTAAGCAGGATTTTTTCCTTTCTGTTTTCTTGTCAGGGAGATTTTGAATATGTTCCTTCCCTCCCCTCCCCTTCATTTCCTATTTCCTTCCTTGCTCAGTGTGAATTTACAAACATTGCACTTGAATGGATGCAATTCTGTGAAACCATTGCCCAAAGGCCCCCTGCTACCTCACTTCTAGACCTTGAATACAAAATGCATTCCAGCTATTTTTTTCTTGCACTGGTGATTTTTCTGGGGGGTGGGGGTAGAAACCCAGACATGGTGAATTCCTCATCTATCCCTCCCTCCCACCCTGGGGAGGGTGTCCTTTAGCACTTTAGGGAGCACACTGACAGAGGTTCCCCACCCATGCAAACCACAATCATACATGTGCTTTCTAAGATTTTTTAACAAAATTCTTCCAGTTGCCAGACTGAGACCTTGCCCACAAAAGAATTGGCTTGGTTCTCAAGCAACAATCTCATAAGTGCAGCCATGCTAATAAGTCATGTGCCAAGGTGCTCAGGTGGATATTCTTGGCACATTGCCAGTAAACTGGCACAGACACAGGAGATCAGTGGAGCTAAGACTTCTCCTTTTGGGTTCAGTCCACTTCCTAGTTGAAGTTAACTATGGCTCAAAAAGAAGTTTGAGGGATTAGGGATGTAGCTCAGTTGATAAGAAGTAGAGCAGAAGGATCGCAAATTCATGGTCATCTTATAGCTGTTTAGTTTCAGGCCAGGCTGTGCTACAGGGGATCATAACCAAATAATAATAATAGTAATAAACAGAATACATTTTGGCTAAGAGCATATTTGACGATTATTGTTCCAAGCCAGAGCTAACCTCAGGTCATCAACTTTCCTCAGAGAGGAAGCAAGGAGGCAACAAGGATCAGCCCAACAGAAATTTCTGCACACATACCCCTCTCCAACCAAGCCCTCCCAGCCTACCATGTGGAGATGTGTGCTCCCACTGGAGACCAGAGGTGCCCCAGCTTGTAATGCTGAGTGCATGGGGCAGGCAAAGTCACCATGGAGCACAACTGTTTGGTCACTGGCCCACTGAGACCATCACAAGCAAACAAAACCACAAAAAAACAACACAAGAAAAAAAATGTACTGGGTACAATGCGTGCAAAGAGAATGGAAGCGAAAATGCCAAAACTCAGAACAGTGGCCTGTCTCTCTATGGGCCCTCTATCCTGTTTCATTAGTGATGTCCTACCCTGAAATCAGGCTTCACCAAATTACATCAGAGTTTGAAACGGTGACCTGCATTCAGCCAGACCAGAGAATGGAGCAGCAACATATCTGTTGATCTCTACCAGACCAAAGGCCAAAGCACCAGGCAAACTCTGCCAGGCCAGAGACCACAGCAGCAGCAAATCTTTGCCAGATCAAAGGCCAGAGAGGTGGCCAAGCTCTGCTAGACCTGAAGCCAGAGTAGTGGCTAAGCTCTGCCAGACCAGAGACCAGAGAATATTGGCAGAGGTGCCAAGCCTGGAGCTCAACATACTGTATCTATCCTTTGGCACCTCCTTGCCACTCTCACTGGAGCCTGTGGAGCATAGCTCAAGCTTCCCTGAAATCGGAAAGAATCAAGTCTAGAGGGATAGAAGCATTCTGTCCCATGTCCTCTATCAGTCCCAGAGACAAAAACAAAACAAAACAAACAAGCAAAAAAAAAAAAAACTGACAGCAACAGACAAAACAATTAAACAAGACACAAACAGCTATATACCATTGCTTGTTCAGCAGAAAAATACACAGAGCCAGAGAACAGATTCCACCACTCTTGCAGTGGAAAAAATGAAAGTAGGCTATCAGTGAATCCCTGATGCTGGAGCTACCTGCATTGTCCTTGTCCAAAAATCCAGAGATCACAGAAAACTGGGTACTCTACCACCCTTTTACAGGGGCACATTCATCCTCTCTGAGGTCTAGAGATCACAGAAAACTCAGTGCTTAACTCCCTTTACAGATGTGCCCTTTCCTTCCAGGCTTCCTCTGGCCCACACCTGTCCAGAGCAACACCTCTAACCTTTCTGACCACATAGATTACACATTTTGCCTCAAGGTCCAAAAAAAAAAAAAAAAAACTAGAGAAACACAGACACAGACACAGACACAGACAGATACAGACAAGAGTACTCACTTATTGGCTGTTGTTCAGTTCCCTGTGCCAGGGGTGTTTGGGAGCCTTGAGGATCCAATATGAGACCCCACATGTTATGGCCAGGAGCTAGAACACATATGCAAGATCAAAGAGTTTTATTTGGGCTTAAGCTGGGTCTCTCCAACATCACCAACACAGTGGATCAGAGAGGAGAGCCCTGAGCAGCTGCATGGCAGGGTTTTGACTGGGGTTTTAGGAAGGACCAGAAAGTTCTGGTTTACCAGTTACAGGTTTGGGTAACATTCAGCAAGAACAAGCTTTTTACAAAGTGATTAGCTAGCTAACATAACTAACATTGAGCGAGCTATCTCTTGGCCTCAGGAATGTTAGGTATTTTTTGTGTCATTGAATGTTCTACTTCAAGGTTGGTGGGCTGCTCAGAACAAATGCCCCACTTTGAGATAAGATACCTTCCCATCCTTGTGGTTATCCTCAGGCTGTTCCTTGGGTATGGAATCTTATGAGCTTGTTTTGGGAAATGGTGACCCATGGCCTAGTTCCTGCTGACCTTATGGTAGAGTCACTATTCTGTGACCTCTAGGTGACCGTTTTTAGGCCTAGTTTCTGGTGACATTTGGAGGTGTCAGGTAGGTTCTCTCAGTTCTAAAAGATACATTTTAATTTTGTGGAGGTTGTAAATGGTATGTCCTGTGTCAGAGAGCACTCCATTATTAAGCTGTGATATAGAATAGTAGAATTGATGATGGAAACGATTTACTATTGCTGAGAAAGTAGTGCTCCCAGTTAGAATTTAGCTGAGGGAAGACTATCTGTAAAACACTCCACAGATAAGTAGTCTGCTAACCAGGCCTGTTAGAGATTAGGATCCTGGGGTACACATGTTTACTCAGCAGGATTGTGTAGAAATGTGTCAGGGTTATGTCTTTTTAATTTGTAAATTTCCAATGTGAATTTATTAATTCATTAATTCAAATGAAAGCAGACCAGATTGGTGGGTGTACAATTTGGGTCAGGTATCTTGCTCCAGTAAATATTGAATTTCAAATTAAGGGACTGTCCTATGCCCATATGTACAATCCTCATTGACACAGTTCTCTCAGTTCAAATTTGAGACACAGACTATGGGCTTCAGCTGTCTCTGTCAGGTTACAGGTCTCAGCAGCTAATATTGTACACAGGGATAACATCAAACAGTATGTTTTTAATGGCTTTCCCTCTACAAGAGAATGGCCTGTGTTTTTCAAAGTCAGTATACCTATGTGTTTTTTTTTATTCAACTCTGAGTTTAAGAGCACTGGCTGCTCTTTCAGAGGTCAGGAGTTCAATTCCCACCAATCACATGGTGGCTTACAACATCTATAATGAGATCTGCTGCTCTTTTCTGGCATGCAAGTGTAGATGCATGCAGAACACCGTATCCATAATGAATAAATAAATAAATAAATAAATAAGTCAGTTGTTGGTATTATTAAATTTTATTTTGTTAATGCATCATTGCTCTAGTCTCTTATTAGTTAATATTCTTTGATAATCTAATCATTAAGAATTTCATTCCTTTTCCCCTAGTGCTTTGATATTTGTTTTTGTTAAAGCAATGTCTCCTGTAGATCAGCCTTTCACATGCTATGTAATTTACACTTTATTGGAACACTGAATGCTTGCCCCTACTGCCCAGTGCCTAGAACATAGTCCTGCAGCTCTTTTTAGGTGGGCCCTGACTAGTGAGTGTGAAGTAAAATAGAACAGTGAATTAATGTCCACTGAAGACCCTGAATTTTTAGAGGTGGGCAATTACAAATAAAGAGGGACCTGTGTAAGAATTGAGTTCACTGACCTACTTTGAAGCTGGTGTAGTCACAACACAGAAAGGGAGGGGGAGAAGGGAAGATGGCAATGAGTCAGGTAATCAATTTTAGACATTCAATAAAAGTGAAAGCTGTACATTTGGGGGCAGTCATACACAAAGGGATGGTGAACTTGTTTCTGGAAAGTAAATGTCTATAGTTGCACGAGTTCAAACAACACAGAAGTTCTGGACAAATTGCTGTGGTAGTGACTAACAGGTATGTTTTCCCTCCCCATTTGAAAATGCACAACCTGAGAGAAAAGGTGTGAGTAATACTTTGTGTGCTCTAATATATACTTGAATTCCCTGAATAATATTGGACCATAAAGCCATTTTCAACTTTTAAATATAATTTTTGAGATTATAATGAAATTGTTTCAACCTTCTCATTCCTCTGTATTTTATATCTCAAATGCTGGGATGAATCGTTAAGGTGGCTACTTAACAATCAAAGCAGATGTGGCTGTCATGTTCTCCCTGCATCCCTCAGTCCTTACCTGTTACAAGTTATGGGTGTCAAACACAGATCTCTAGCCCAGGAGTTGAGCTGCCCTCCTCCATGCTTATGTATTCCAACTGTTTTGGTTACCTGGTCTTTTCATTTATCATTTATCCTCCTGGCCCTTTGTTCTGGCTCTCCACTTCTCTCTCTCCTCTCTTCTCACATAGCTCAGGGTCATGTCAACTCTAGACTGTCCCAGATTTCCCTGTGTCTGACTATGTTCTCTCATCTATCTATAATAAACTTTCTACTCCAACATATGGAGGAACAGCCGCATCCTTTTTGTTTTATATCTCATTTTCATTGAGCTCCCATTAACTACTCCTTTCTTTCAAATTCATGGCCATTTGTTTCTTTATTGGTTGTTACTGTTTGGCTTTGACTGAAGTTTGGCTGATGGACTTCCCAACTATGAGGTAGAGATGAATTCACTGGACACTGAGTTTGTAACATAAATTACCTGTATCTTGGAAAATGAACAGGTGCCCTGGGAGAGTGGAAGATTGAATTTTAAATCATTTCCAAGATGAGGGTGTTGCAGGATATTTGATCCCAGGGTGATCCCTTAGATTGTGAACTGTAAAAACCTGTGCTTTGTTTGGTATGGTTGAGCCCTAACACAAACCTTAATTCCAAGAATTTTCTGTTTATTCTAAAAAGGTGATTATGGGATGATTCTGTCAGCCCTGGAACATACCTTTAATTCAAAAGCTCTCTGTGCACAGGATGGAATAATGTTAACCCTAGGTCAAGAGGCAAAGCAAGAAACCAGCTGACAGGGATTAAAGAGTAAGTGGAACTTTCAGCTGAAATGTATTTAAGACAGACTGTAAAAGTGGAAGGAGGTTTAGCTTGGTAGCTTTTGGGCTTTTGGAGCTTTGAGATAGAAAGCCTTTGGCCTTGGCTTCCTTTGGCCTATTCCCCCTGAGCTGTCATCTGAACTGGTGAGATTTTGGGGCTTTTTCCTCTTGGTGGTGAGGTGAGTACCAGGGTCTGATGGTGCTTTCTCTGCCTCCCTGCGCTAGCAGGTTTTAAAATTGAATAATTGGGATTTTCATTCTTTTATAACAACACTAGGCTATTAGCTAGTGTTGCCCTAACTGTTCCCAGAGGGGTTAGGGCAAAGTTAGAATGCCTCTGCTATCTGCATCATTTGATCTTTTGATCCACTGGTAGAGGAGCTACTACTCTCCTGAGATTCAGCTCTATTTTTCAAGCTAATTGGAGACTCTCCGTAGGCTTAGCAGTGAGGAGCAACAGTGGGTGGTAGTTTGTGAGTTTTTTTCTGGGATTTTCCTTTGATGTAGCTCAAAAGAGTTATGAGTGAGACCAGAGGCATGGGGTCATTGTCCCCAGGCCAGGAAGAGCAGGCTGCGGAGCTATTACAGCCTGATCTGCTTTGCACGATATGGACTGTGGTTCAGATTGTGTTTCAGGCTGTGGTTCTGTTGATCTCCATGTGGTGATCTCAGCAGAGACCCTTGGCCTCCAACCTGTCATGAGTGTTGGTTGTCCAGAGAAGTGAAAACTTTGCAGGCTGGGCAGTAGAAAGTTGTGGTGCTTATAATATCAATATCTATTGTGTACACTCAGGCATTGGTTTTGCAGTGGACAGATTGTAAAACTAAAGGTCTCATTTCTAGAAATGATGAATGTTGTATTCCACACATGGTTTTGTGTAACAAATTTTACAAATAGTTTTGAAACTGGAAGGAAAGAGTTGGTGGTGATCATCCTTCAGCAATAATTGATTATTTGCTTTTGATTTTTTTTTTTACCTTGCATCTACCACCAGGCACAATGGCATGCTTTAGAGAAATTCAATTCCAGGGTACAAAATGAGTTTCTGAGATGCAGAATTTTGTCAGGTGTGCCTGGTTGTAGGTAAGTGGATAGGGCAGATTCCACAACTTGTGGCATAATCCATGCATCAGGAAACATATTAAAATATTCTCCAACAAGGTATTGTGTGTGAGTGTTGGCAAGGGCTGGGCTGTGCCTGAACCCACAAGGGGACACGGGGGACTGCAAGCCATAGCCCAGCTTTATGATCACCTCCATTTTCTAAGAGACTTCCAGAGCAAAAGGACTCTCTGTAAAGGAGGTTAGTAGTAGCTGGAGGGTCAGAAATATAACAGTTTAGGTATCACTTTGTTTTTGTCTTGTAGCAGTTGTGAAATCTGTGTTTATTTAATTTGTATTAATTAGAAAATCAAAGGTATCTCTGGTCCAGTGGACATTTTTCATGTTAGAGTTTCCTTACATCTTTTCATGTAAACTTGACTATATTTTAGGATTATGTTTTTGGCTTTTTCTCCCACCCCCTCATTCTTTCACAAACACTGTACACATTCTTGATTATTGAAGTTAGTGGTAAGTACAGAAGTCGCATCATGCCAGAGGATTATGAGATTCATGACAATAGAATCATCCCTTATTTTTCTGTTTTCCTCTGCTTCTTACCAGGTGGCTTTTCTGATATGAGACAGAGATTTTGGATTGTTCTTTAGCAATCACATAAAGACAGTTTGCACTTATGTCTGTAGAAGGCAGAAGAGATAACATGAAGGTGAGTGATACCAGTTGGCCAGTTTACTCCTTCTCTTTTGACATTTTCTTTTGGTGATCTGTCATTTTCTTCAGAAATTTCATGTGTCCAGTGGTCTCCATATTCTTTAGTTGGATGATTTATTCTCCTGAAAAGATTAAATCAAAACCCTGCCCCATCCCTAATTCTGGGGTGAGGGTTGTGCCTTTTTAGGGATGTTATATCTTTTATATGGCAAAATGGTTTTTTGGAAATAGAAAAAGCATGATATCTCAATTAAAGTTAAAAAAATCTTTGAAAGTTTACAAATATACCTTAAAGTGTATTTATTTCTAGATAATAAAGGGAATTCACTTTGATTTTCAGCCTGCCTTTTACAAGCAGCTTTTAAGTAAAATCACTGTAAATCCTACCTGCCTCTGCCTCCCAGGTGGTATGTGAAAGACACGTGCCTCCCAAATGCTGGGGTTAAGGCTATGAACCACCAACACCCTGTCATTGTAACTCCTGAATTTAGAAAACAACTAATTAATAGAGAACTGCTTGTCTCTGCTGGGATTAAATGCATGGTCTATCACCACGCTGCTCAAATATGTTATATTCACTCCAAATTATTCCAACTCAAACAAGTTTATTCCTTTGAATTTATTTCAAACATTTTAAACCTCTTAACTGTTTTTAATATGAAAAAACAAAATATCCTTTTTATTTAAGAAGAAAACTTTAGTCTTTATTAAGTTAGTTTGGACTGAATGACCACAATGTCTGATGAACAGTTACCTCTGCTTATTCAGGAGATCTCTACTATTCAAATCTAATCATTATCAATTTTGATAGGATCTACCCTTCTTTTCCTGTGGAAACATTCAGTTTTACCACTGAAGACACAGTTCAGTAGTTTCTCATTGTCTACTCCTTTTAGTTTTGTTTACTTCTTTTTGTTCTAGAGTATTTAGGTATGCTGTTAAGTTGCTACTAAGAAATCTTTCTGATTGTTTTTTCTGAAAGTGTTTAGTGTTATGAACTGTCTTTTGGTCAACAATTCCATTGTGTACTATGATTTTTGATATGTTGTGTATTCATTTCATTGACTTCTAGAAAGTCTTTAATTTCTTTCTTTATTTCAGTTTTGATCCATTTTTTTATTTCGGTAGAGAGTTGTTCAGTTTCTATAAGTTTGTAAGGTTTCTATTGTTTTTGTTATTGGTGATGTGCTGCTTTAAACCTTTGTGGTCTGATAGGATGCAGGAGGGTATTGCAAGTTTCTTATATCTTTTGAGACTTCCACTGTTCAAGTATATCATTAATTTTGGAGAACAATATATGAGTTGCTGAGAAGAGGGAACAATCTTTTGTGCTTGGGTGGATGTTCTGTAAACATTGTTTGGGTAAATTTAGTTTTTTGATGTTAGTTAGCTGGAGCATTTCTCTGTTCAGTTTGGTCAGGGGGACCTTTTCATTGGTGAGAGTTATATATTGAAGCCTTCCCCTATCAGTTTATGAGGACCAGGATGTGATGCAAGCTACAGAAGGGTTTCTTTTATAACTTGGGTGCTCTTATATTTGGGACATAGATGTTAAGTATTGATATGTTATATTGCTGGTTGTTTTATTTTAATATGTCATGTTTTTTTGCCATCTTTTGTTTAGTTGTTTTTGAAGTCTGTTTTGTTAGATATTAAAATTGCTATATAAGCTTGATAATCTAGTCCATTTATTTGGAATATCTTTTCCAACACTTTACCTTGAGATAATATCTATCTTGATGTGAAGCTGTGTTTGATGTATTTAGGAGGGTGGATTCTGTTTTATCATCCATTTTGTGAGCCTGTGTCTTTTTATTGGTGAATTTGGGTCAATGTTATTAAGAGATATCATTGAACAGTGATTGTTATTTTGGTGGTGGTGGTGGTTTTAGCACCTTGAGTGGGGCTGTATTTATATAGATACATATTATTTAAAATTGACCTTTTTATGGAACATCTTATTTTCCCCATTTGGTGATTGAAAGTTTCTGGGCATAGTTAGTAATTTGTGTTGGCTTCTGTAGTTTTTTTTTTTTAGAATCAGAAGCATTCTGTCTAAGCTCTTCAACTTCTAGCATTTTTACTGAGAATACAGAATTAAATCCAATAGATCTGCTTTTTTTTTTTGTTTTTTTTTGGTTGGTTTTTGTTTGTTTTGGTTTGTCTGATTGGTTGGTTAGTTTGGTTTGTTTGTTTGTTTTCATTTGCAGCTTTTCATATTCTTTCTTTGATCTGTATATTTAGCATTTTGATTATTCTCTGTTAAGAGGACTTTCTTTTCTGGTCCAGTGTCTTTGGTATTTTGTATGCTTCTTGTGCCTTGATAGATATCTTCTTCTTTAGGTTAAGAAATTTTTCTTGTACGACTTTGTTGAAAATGTGTCCTGGACCTTTGATCTCATCCTTCTTCTTCTAATCTGATTATCAGCAGGTTTTGTGGTGTCATAATGTCCCAGAGTTCCTGAATGTTTCCTGAAAGTTTGAATGTAGACCAGGCAGGTTTTGAACTTACAGCTCTAACTCTAGTCGAGTGTTGGGCTTAAATCTAGGCCAACATGCCTGGCATCAACATCACCATCATTGGGTGCTGAGCATGGAATATAGAGTTTTAGGTATTTATTTTGTTTTGTTTTGTATATGTAAGCATAGGTTCTTGTGTTGATCTTCATCAACATCTTGCATTTGAAATTTGGCAGGGAGTATATTTAATTTCTTAGGATGCCATTTATTCATGACACTAACACTATCTTAGCTTTCCGAGTCATTGATTTGTAGGTGTGTGACACTCTTTATACCTGTTGGATTAGTTTTCTGTTTTTTTGTTTGTTTGTTTTTGTTTTAGTTTGTTTGCTTTATTCACATTTAATTTATTTTTAATTTAAATTTGTTTTTTTTTTATTTATTCTCTGACATGAACTCGTGTCTTTGATCACCTCCTCCGGGTGGAGCAAGCTTGGAAGGCCACAGAGGAAGATGATGCAGCCATCCTTGATGAGACCTGATAAGCTAGAAGGGAAGGAATTCCTCCCCAATTGGGAGCCTAGAGAAAGGGCATAGGGGCAGAAGAAGGAGGGTCAGTGGGACTGGGAGGAGATGAGGGAGGGGGCTATGGCAAGGATACAAAGTGAACACATTGTAATAAATAAAGTAATTAAATTAAAAGTAATTTATCCACTTAACATCCCAATTGTAATCTTCTCCCTTGACTCTTCCTTGTCTCACCCTCCATTCTTCTTTCCTCCTTATCCCACTTCCTATATCTCAGATACAGGGAACCCTCCTCTCCTACCATCTGAACCCAGCCTATCAAGTCTCACTAGGACTTCCTGCATCCTCTTCCTCTGTGGCGTAGCAATGCCCCCTCCACCAAGGGGAAATGATCAATTAGCAGACAACAGAGTCCATGTCAGAGCCAGTACCTTCTCCCCTTGCTATGGATCCCACATGAAGACTGAGCTCCCTATCAGCATCATTTGAGCAGAAGTCTGGGTCCTCTTCATGAATGGTCTTTGGTGGGTACATCAGTCTCTCCGAGTCCCATGGGCCCAGATTTGTTGTCCTTGTTGGTCTTCTTATGGAGGTCCTGTCAGCTCTGGGTCTTTCTACATTCTATCCGCCCACTCTATCCTGTGATTCCTTGTGCTCTACCCAAAGTTTGAACGTGAGTCTTAGCATCTGCTTTGAACCCCTGCTGGGTAGAGTCTTTCAGAGAATATGTATGTTAGGCTCTCATCTCATCCTATTCCCTCTCCTCTGTCACTTCTGGTGTCGATTCTATTTGCCCTTTTGAACAACAATTGACCATCTTCCATAGGGTCCTCTTTTTATTTAGCTCCTTTAGGCCTGTGGCTTGTAGTATGTTTATCCTGTATTATGGCTATTATCCACTTACAAATGAGTATATATCATGCATGTCTTTCTGGGTTTGGAATAACTCACTTAGGATGATCATTTCTAGTTCCATCTACTTGCCAAAAAATTTTATAGTTTCCTTTATTTTGTAAATACCCGAGGTGCATTCCATTGTGTAAATGTACCGCAATTTCTGTAAAACAATGGTTTGGTTGAGAGACATGTTGTTTGTTTCCCTGTTATGGCTATTATGATTATAGATGCTATGAACACAGTTGAGTGAATATATTTGTTGAATGGTGGAGCATCTTTTTGATATATGCCCAGGAATGGTAGAGCTGGGTCTTGAAGTAACACTATTTTCAATGTCTGAGAAAGCATCAGATTGATTTCTAAAGTGGTTGTATAAGTTTGCACTCCCACCAGCAATGGAGGAGTATTCCTCTTTCTCCACATTCTCATTAGCTTGCTGTCACTTCACGTTTTGACCTTAGCCATGATGGGTTTAAGATGGAATGTCATTTGCATTTCCACGATGACTACAGATATTGAGCATTTAATGTCCACCATTTGATATTCCTCTGTGGAGAAATCTCTGTTTAGTTCTGTACCCCAGTTTTAAATTGGATTATTCGGATTGTTGGAGTTTAATTTCTTGAGCTCTTTATATATATTGTTTATTAGCTCTTTCTGTTGTATTTAGGGTTGGTGAAGATCTTTTGTCAGGATGTAGGCGGTCATCTTGTTCTACTGACAGAGTTCTTTGCTTCATAAAAGCTTTTTTCTTTCATGAGATCCTATTTGTTAATTCTTGATCTTCGAGCCAGTGTTCTTGGTGTTCTGTTAAGGAAGTTACCTTCTATGCCAATGAGATCAAGCTCTTTCCCAATTTTTCTTCTAACAGATTTAGTGTATCTGGTTTTATGTTGAGGTCTTTGAACAACTTGGACTGTAGTTTGATGCAGGGTGATAAATATGGATCTATTTTCATTTTTCTACGTGTAGACATCCAGTTAGACCAGCACCATTTGTTGAAGATGCTATCATTTTTGCATTGCATGGTTTTGGCTTTTTTGTCAAAAATCAAGTGGCTATAGGTGTGTGGGTTCATTTATGGGTGTTCACTTCAATTCCATTCATCCACCATTCTGTTTTTATCACAGTACTGTGCAGTTTTTATTACCATTGTTTTATAGTAGAGCTTGAGATCAGGGATGGTGATACCTAATGAAGATCTGTCTTTGAACATGATTGTTTTAGCTATTCTGGCTTTTCATTTTTCCATATGAAGCTGGGAATGATTTTTTTCAAATTCCTTAAGGAATTGTATTGATATTTTGATGGGAATATCATTGAATCTGTAGATTGTTTTTGGTACGATGGCAATTTTTACTATGTTGATCCTACTGATCCATGAGTATGAGAGATATTTCTATCTTCTGGTATCTTTTTCAATTTTTTTCTTCAGAGGCTGGAAGTTTTTTTTTTTTTTTTTTTTTTTTTTTTGTTGTTGTTGTTGTTCATATAGGTTTTTACTGGCTTGTTGAGGATAACACAAAAATACATTATATTTTTTTTTTTTTTTTTTTTTTCCTGGCTATTGTGAAGGGTGTTATTTTCCTAAGTTTTTCTCAGTCCATTTATCTTTTGCATACAGGAATGTATTTTGTTTTTTTTTTTTTTTTTTTTTTTTTTAGTTAACTTTATATCCAGCCACTTTGCTGAAGTGTTTTTCAACTGTAGGAATTCCCTACAGTAGAATTGTAGAATTTTTGGGATCATTTTTGTATATTGTCATATCATCTGTGAATAGAGATACTTTGACTTCTTCCTTATCAATTTGTATCCCATTAATCTCATTTAGTTGTCTTATGACCCTAGATAGGACTTCGAGTACTGTATTGAAGAGATTTGGAGAGAGTGTGTAACCTTGTCATGTCCCCCAGTCCAATGGAATTGACTCAACTTTCTTTTCATTTAGTTTGGTGTTATCTATATACTATTCTGTATATATTCTGTATATTCTGTATATATTCTGTATACTCTCTTCACTATTTTTAGATATGTGCCTTTGTCCCTGGTCTCTCTAAGACTTTAAACAAGAATAACTGTTCGATATTGTCAAATGCTTTTTCAGCATCTAAGAAAATGGTCCTTTTTTTTTCATTTTGTTTTTATGGTGGATTACATTGGTGGATTCCATATACTTAACCCCCCCTGCATGCCTGGGATGAAGCCTACTTGGTCATGGTGGATGATATATTTAATATGTTCTTGGAATTTGTTTGCAAGTATTTTATTCAGTATTTTTACATCATTGTTCATAAAAGAGATTGGTCTGAAGTTCTCTTTCTTTTGGGGGATATTTGAGGATTTATCAAGGTGACTGTGGTCTCACAAAAGGAATTTGGTCATGTTGCTGCCATTTCTATTTTGTGAAATAATTTGGAGAATATCAGTTCTTATTTGAAGGTCTTGTAGAATTCTGCTCTGAAATCATCTGGCCCTTGGCTTTTTTTTTGGTTGGGAGTATTTTGATGGCTGCCTCTATTGCCTCAGGCACTATAAGACTATTTAATATCTTTACCTGATGTTGATTCAACTTTGGTAAGTGGAATCTAAAGAGAATTGTATATTTCATTTAGATTTTCAAATTTTGGGGCATATAGGCTTTTGATATAAAAGTTAATGGTTCTTTGGATTTTCTCAGTGCCTATTATATCTTTTTCTTTCAGACTTTGTTGATTTGGATAGTTTCTTTCTGCCATTTACTTAGTTTGGCTAAGAATTTGTCTGTGTTTTTTTTTTTATTTTCTCAAAGAACTAGCTCTTGGTTTCATTGATTCTTTGAATTATTTTCTTTGTTTCTAATTTATTGATATCAGCCCTGAGTTTGGTTTTTCCTAGTGGTCTACTCTTGCTGGGTGTGTATGCTTCTTTTTTCCTAGGTCTTTCAGGTATGCCATTAAGTTGCTTGTATGGGATGTCTCCAATAGCTTATGATGGTCTTTGTTGCTATTCAAACTCCTCTTAGGACTGCTTTCATTGCATCCCATATGAAGTTGAGAACTCTTCTATCAAGGTCTGTAAAGTATTCTGTTGGTATTTTGATAGAAATTTCATTGAATCTGTAGATTGCTTTTGGTAAGATGTCCAATTTTACTATGTTAATCCTGCCAAGCCATGAGCATGGGAGATAGATCCATCTTCTGAAATCTTCTAATTCTTTCTTCAGAGACTTGAAATTTTTTTTCATACAAGGCTTTGACTTGCTTGGTTATGGTCACACCAAGGTACTTTATGTCCTTTGAGGCTATTGTGAAGGGTGTTGGTTCCCTAATTTCTTTCTCAGCCCTTTTGTCTTTTGTATACAGGAGGGCTACTGATTTTTTTGAGTTAATTTTGTATCCAGCCACTTTGCTGATGGTGTTTATCATCTGTAGGAGTTCCCTAGTAGAAGTTTTGGAGTTATTCAGGTATACTATCATATCATCTGCAAATAGTGATACTTTGACTTCTTCCTTTCCAATTTGTATTCTTTTGATCTCCTTTAATTGTCTTATTGCTCTAGCAAGGACTTCAAGAACTATGTTGAAGAGATATGGAGAGAGTGGGCAGCCTTGCCTTGTCCCTGAATTCAGTGGGATTGCTTTAAGTTTCTCTCTGTTTACTTGATGTTGGCTATAGGCTTGCTGTATATTGCTTTTACTATGTTTAGGTATGTGCCTTGTATCCCTGATCTCTCCAATAGTTTAAACATGAATGGATGCTGGATTTTTTCAAATGCTTTTTCAGCATCTAAGGAGATTATCAAGTTTTTTTTTTTTCTTTCAAATTTTTAATATTGTGGATCACATTGATGGATTTTTGTATAGTGAACCACCCCTGCATACCTGTCATGAAGCCTACATAGTCATAATGGATATATTTGATGTGTTCTTGTATTGGGTTTGCAAAGTATTTTGTAGAGTATTTTTGCATCAATGTTCATAAGGGAGATTGGCCTGAAATTCTCTTTCTTTGTTGGGTCTTTGTGAGGTTTAGGTTACAAGGTGACTGTGGTTTCAATGAATGAATTTCGTAGTGTTCCTTCTATTCCTATTTTGTGGAACAAATTGAAGATAGCTGGAGTTACCTCTTCTTTGAAGGTGTGGTAGAATTCTGCACTGAAACCATCTGGTCCTGAGCTTTTTGTGGATTGGAGTCTTTTGAGGAATGCTATTTCCTTAGTGGATAAAGGACTATTTTATTGATTTACCTGCTCTTGATTCAGCTTTGGTAAGTGTAATTGATTAAGAAAATTGTCCATTTCATTTAGATTTTCAAATTTTGTGGCATATAGACTTTTGAAGTAAGTCCTAACAATTGCTTAGATTTCCTTAGTGTCTTTTGTTTTGTCCCGTTTTCATTTCTGATTTTGTTAATTTCGATAATCTCTCTCTGCCTTTTAGTTAGTTTGGCTAAGGGTTTGTCTATCTTGTTAATTTTCTCAAAGAACCAGCTCTTAGTTTCATTGATTCTTTGAAATGTTTTATTTGTTTCTAATTTATTGATTTCAGTCCTGAGTTTGATTATTTCCAGGTGTCTATTCTTTTTTGGTGTGTCTGCTTCTTTTTTCTAGGGCCTTTAGATGAGCTATTAAGTTGATTGTGTGAGATGTTACAAATTTCTTCTTGATGGCACTTAGTGCTATGAACTTTCCTCTTATCACTGCTTTCATTGTCTCCCATAAGTTTGGTTGTGTTTTGTCTTCATTTCCATTGAATTCTAGGAAGACTTTAATTTCTTTCTTTGTTTCTTCCCTGACCCAGCTGTCATTTAGTAGTGAGTTGTTCAGTTTCCATGTGAGTGTAGGCTTTTTGCTATTTCTGTTGTTGTTGAGGTCCAGCTTTAGTCCAGGGTAATTAGATAGGATACAAGGCATTATTTCAATCTTCTTATATCCGTTGAGACTCACTTTGTGACCAACTATATGGTTTATTTTGGAGAAGGTTCCATGAGGTGCTGAGAAGAAGGTAAATTCTTTTTTCTTTGAGTGTAAGATTCTGTAGATATCTGTTAGGTCCATTTGATACATGACCTTTATTAGAGATATTGTTTCTTTGTTTAATTTCTGTTGTTTACCTGTCCTTTGTTGAGAGTAGGGTGTTGAAGTTTCCCAGTAGTAATGTATGGGGATTTGTGTGCGGTTTAGGTTTTATTAATGTTTCTTTTACAAACGTGGATACCTTTGTATTTGGAGCATACATGTTCAGAATTGTAATTTCTTCTTCGCAGAATTTTCCTTTGATGATATGAAATGACCTTCCTCATGTCCTTTGATTAATTTTGGTTGAAAATCTACTTTATTAGATATTAAAATGGCTACTCCTGCATGTTTCTTGGGTCCATTTGCTTGGAACCTTCCAGCTTTTTACTCTCAGGTAATGTCTATCTTTGTGACTTACATGTGTTTCTTGTATACAACAGATTGTTGGGTCTTATTTACATATCCATTCTGATAGTCTGTGTCTTTATTGGAGTGTTAAGTCCATTGATGTTGAGGGAAATTAATGATCAGTGGCTGTTAGTTCCTTTTTATTTTGATGTTGCTTGTGGTAGTGTGTTTGTGTGCTTGGTTACTTTTAGTTTTGCTGTAATGACATTATTTCTTTCCTGTGTTTTCCTGAATGTAGTTAGCTTTCCTGGGTTGTAGGTTTCCTTCTAGGAGCTTCTGTACCTCTGGATTTGTGGGTAGGTATTGTTTAAATTTGTTTTTGTCATTAAATATCTTGTTTGCTCCATCTATGAATACTGAGACTTTTGCCGGGTATAGTAGCCAGGGTGGTCATCTGTGTTCTCTTAGGGTCTGCATGATATCTGTTCAGAGCCTTCTGGCTTTCATAGTCTCTGATGAAAAGTCAGGTGTAATTCTGATTGGTTTGCCATTATATGTTACTTGGCCTTTTTCCTTTGCAGCTTTTAGTATTTTTTCTTTTTTCTGTATACTTACTGTTTATTATGTGGTGGGAGGATTTTCTATTCTGGTCTAATTTATTGGGTGTTCTATAGGCCTCTTGTATTCTTATAGACCTCTCTTTTAAGTTGGGGAAATTTTCTTCTATGATTTTTTTGAAAATATTTTCTGGGCCTTGGAGGAAGGAATCTTCTTTTTCCTCTATTCCTATTATTCTTAGGTTTTGCCTTTTCATATTGTCTTGGATTTCTTGGATAGTCTGTGTCAGGAATTTTTTAGATTTAACATTTTCTTTGATGGATACATCGATTTCTTCCATGTGTCTTCCACACCTGAGATTTCTTTCTTCCATCTCTCATAGTCTATTCATTATGCTTACCTCTGTAGTTCCTGTTTCCTTCCATAAGTTCTTTCTCTCCACAATCTCCTCCATTTGTGTTTTCTTTAATTTTTCCAATTCAATCATCAGATCTGGAGCCATTTTATTGATTTCATTCACCTCTCTGACTATTTTCCTTCAATCCCTTCAGCTGTTTGTTTGAACAATCCTCTGTTTCTTTAATTTCTTTCAGTGATTTAAGTATTTCCTCTCTAAAGGCCACAAATTATTTGGCTGCAACTTCCTGTTTTTCTTTAAGGATGGCCACAATCTGTTTGTCTTTATCTTCTTCTATTTCTTTGCAGATGGCAATATTCTGTTTGACTTTATCTTCATCTAGGTCTTTACGAAGTTTATTTGTTTCCTCTATTATCCTGTTCATAAGCATGGATGTAAGGTCATCTTCTTGAATTTCATTTGCACTGGGGTATCCAGGGCTGCTTGCTCCTGGATAACTGGGTTCTGGAGATGACATATTGCTCTGTCTTTTGTTGGTTGAACTTTTATGCTGGCCTCTCCCCATTGGGATATCTTAGTTGTTAGGTGTTAGTTTCTGTTACTTCCTGGAATCCTGTCATGGGTCAAAACCCCTTGGCAAGAAGTAGATCTTTCCCTAAGGAGGCCTCCTCTGCTTTTTGGGTATGGTCACTGAATGGCAGGTGTTTTCAATAATTGCCACAGCTCACCTCAGACATATAGACCTGAGTGGTAATTGTGGCCTTTGTTAGTAAACGGGGCTTTCCTCTAACCCAGAGAAGTCCAGGAGACAGCTGCCCTGCAGCTTGTTTTTTTGCTGTAAATTTAGTGAGCTGCAGCTGTAACCTGGGTGCCAGTCTGTACTGTTTGGGGGGAAGAGTGTAGAGTACATAGGCACTCGCTTGCGAGTGGTGGCTCCAAGCTG
The DNA here is from genome assembly GCA_036365155.1 of Meriones psammophilus. NCBI lineage: Eukaryota > Metazoa > Chordata > Mammalia > Rodentia > Muridae > Meriones > Meriones psammophilus. The sequence goes on from JAEOAE010003833.1 coordinate 78,647, forward strand.
GTGACTAGACAGGAACCTGAGAACTTTTCTCGAGAACATTCCCATATGTGGTGGTGGTAGTGGAGGAGGGGTCAGCTGAATGCTTTAAGCTAGGACTTGCTGTTTACCTCCTTGTGGGGATTTCTCCCAACAGGGAAACCCAGCCTCTAGTGCCCTGGGGCACACAGTTTTGTCTGTGATGGAGTCATGTGTGTGGGGCTGGTGGCTGGAGCCCCACTCAGGGCTGGCTGCTGTGCGCCCACAGGTCTGCAGGACCTTTTTCAGGGATAGACTGGGTGACATTCTGTCATTCCCACTTGCTTCCTTCCCTGTGGGGTTTTCTTGAGACTGGGACTCCCAGTCTCTGGCACCCTGGGGTCCACAGTCCAGCCTGGGAAAGTGATCAGGACACACTTCTTCGGTCTACTTGCTTGAAAACCTTACTCCTGCCACAACAGCCCAGAAATTTTACAGGGATTAGCTGGGTACTCTGAGGTTGAACCCAATTGATTTTCTCATCATTGGGTTTCTTATCACCTGGTAAATACAGTCAATGGTGTTTGGGGGCCAATAGTTCCAACTATTTGTCACTGTACAGTCTCTGCTACCCTGCTGATCAGTCACAGTAGGCAATCAGCCCTGCCATCTGGGATCTTTTTAATTTTTACTGAATATGAGTATTTTGATTGTATACATGAATATGAACCTCTTGTGTGCCTGATCGTCTCAGTAGTCCAAAGATGTCTTCAGAACTCATGAACTTATAGCAATTGATAATAGTGGGTCCCAGTTAAACACTGACATTTCAGACCAATTATTTGCAAGAGCAGCAAGAGATCCTCACTGCTGAGCCATCTCTCCTGCCTTATGTTGCTTACTTATGATCATCATTTACATTGCTAATATATTCATCTTTCTATTTTTAGCTGTTTAAACATGCATTCCCTTTTAGTAAGATCTTATTAAAGTTACAGTTTAAGCTAGGGCATTGTAGATTTCTGGAAAATGAATACACAACTGGAGTGAATGTATAATTCCTTGTAGAAGCTTCAGTAAAGACCTCTGAGTTCTTTCAATCTTTTGTCTTTGTTTGCTTGACTTTTAGGGGAGGCTCTGTCTTACTATATAAGTCTGTCTGTAATAGAACTCTTTGCATAGATCATGCTGGTATCCAATTCAATGAGGTACACCTGCCTCTGCCTCCTGAGTGATGGAATTAAGGCATAATAGAATACACCCAGCTTGTCCATAATTTTTGTAGTTAGTAACTTTTCATAAATTTCTCTGATGTGTACTTAGTACTGCTCATCTCTTAATTTCTCTGTGTGTCTCTGTCTCTCTCTTTCTATTTTGCTCTCTTCTCTCTGTTTGTCTTTGTCCACATTAATTACCATGACTATTCAAAAGCTATATCCTATTCAAAAAAGTTCAGATATGACATAGTTAAACTTCATTATTCAGTTTTCTTCTAAAATGACTTAGTGATAACATTAACACTTATGTTTTAATAGAAAAGTTTTAATCTTTATTTTTAAACTATAGACTATACCTGATTTAGAAAGGAGAATATACAAAACAATGATCAAAGAATAATCATGTGTTTTATGCCTTTTCTTCTGTCTGGGAACTCAGAAATATGATGTTATCAGGTATGATTATTGTTGCTTGCCAATCACATTGTGTTTTTATCCATCTGTTCACTGTAGTACAATTTCCCTTCCACAAATATATGAGCCCCCATTTTCATATACTGGTATGCCACATCTCTGATCCCTGGTCAAAACATGATATCCAGTGCCATGTTGTCTGACACCACCCATCTGTTCACTGTCACCTGATAGCCACATATCATTTGTTGCTAGATAAAATATCATGATTGTGTTTTTTCCTTCCACCTGTCTCATGAAAGTGTCCTGACCTACTCACCCAAGTAACTGAAGAAGATTCATAGATCACTCAAGAACCCAACTAATGGCTACTTCATATTCATGTCTTACAATTTAATACAAAACCTTTAACACAGGTTTTCAAAACAAGCCTTTTATTTCCTTTACAATCTAACCTTTAGGCTTTTTCTTCTCCCATCCTTCACCTAATGCACAGCACCCAACTTTATAACACTAGCACTTTTGTGTCAGAAAATAAATGGAAGAAGCACTAGAATTATATAATTATATTGCCAATGAAGTATAAATTTATATTGTTGCCAGTCTGTCTTTTGTACAAATGTATGGTATATTTTAGAATTCAGTGACCTTCGATGATGTGCATGTGAAATTCAGCCAAGAAGAGTGGGCTTTGCTGGAACCTTCCCAGAAGCAACTCTACAAAGATGTGATGCTAGAGACCTGTGAAAACCTCGCTGCTATAGGTAAGACTGCATTTTTTTCTTTCACTTTTAAAATAAAGAGACAACTCTTACTTTGTTATTGATCCTCTTCTGTAATTCCAATTTTGAATGAGGAGGAATGAGGTGAATAAATCAGGCATGGTTCTAAGGGTCACAGAAGATAGTGATTTAAGTTTGCCTTAATAATAACATGACATTTCAATAATATATATTTTCTGGTACTCTATTTTAGGCTACAATTGGGATGACCATAATATTGAAGAACATTTTCAAAGTTCTACAAGTAATAAAAGGTAAGTTTATGTGCATGTTGATACAGATATAAATCTTAAATTTTAATGTGTCCTGGAAGTTTGATGTTTTTTGTTTGTTTCTTTATTGGCTGCTTTTTATTTTCTGTTTTTGAAATAGATTTTTTTTCTGGGTATCTGTGACTTTCTTAGACTTGCTTGTTAGACCAGCCTGACCTCAAAATCACACAGATCTGCCTGCTTCTGCCTCCACAGTGCTGGAATTGAAGGCATGTACCAGCACACATGGCTGTGTCCTGGAAGTTTTAAAGAAAAGCAACAGTGTAAAAACAGCACTGCTTTAAGTGTACTGATGATCATTAAAATCTCATAATTCCATGTACTTCAATGTCAGGTATCTGAATTGTGTTTACAAGGCACTCCCCTAAGATAGAAGAAAATAAAATAATATTGTAACAAAAATACCATTTGAATCATGGACATTACAGCTACTGACTTGAACTGCCAATCTGTTTAGTCTCATTCTATCTACTCAGATATTGTAAGAGGTGTACACACTGAATTGGTGATCAGTATGTGTCCAAAACCTTCTAATAAGCAAAAATTACATAGTAGGACCAGTGTTACTAATTTTCGTGCAGTAACATTGTAAAGTTTAGTGAAAGGAGCAGTTTATGAGAATCAAGAATATTGTTGTGGAGAAACCTTAATCCCTATATGACATGTCTATGATGAACAAAAAACAAACTGTGTTAATTCAATGTGGGGATCTTTATTATTTTTGTAAATTAAACTGGTATATCATATGTCAAAATGATTCTAAGACACATGAGCATAGGGTTATTGAAAGAAGCAGTGTCCCTGTCTTTCTCCAAGAACAATTGATTTGGTAGTAGTCCCCACTGTGAGTAAATTTTCTGAATGTGATAAATGGTTACTGTTAATTGGTTTTGCAACTTCACCAAGACTTCATCAGCAAACTCATATTGCTGAAAATACCCATGAATACTAGGAATTTGGAACTTCTGCTTGTCTTGGCTCACTTTGTAAATGAAGTATCATTCATACAGTACAAAAATTTGTGAATAGGGAGGCTGTGGTAAAACTCTGAATTCTTACAATACTCTTCATATATAGGAGAAAACCTCTTATAGAAAAATGATGCTATAAAAGTGATCCACATAACAAATGCTCTTACCATCACAGGGATCTTCAAAAATACCCATAATGAAGGGGAATACCGTGAATGTGAATAAAGTAATAAAACTTTAAAATTTGATTCTTCTTTACAATTAGACCAAATTATGAAATTAATTCATATAGATAAATATATTTATTAGTGTAATGAAATGACTGTGGTAAATCTTTCACATGTGCCAATTTTCTTTGCAGGCATGAAAGCAGTCATACTGGAGAGAAACCCTTTAAATGCACTCTATGTGGGAAAGCCTTCCCCTATATCACTGTTCTCCTATGGCATAAAAGAACATAAAAGAACACACACTGGAGCCTTTGCAAAAAGCAGTCAGCTCCATAAAAGAACAAATGTAATCAATGTGGTAAAGCCTTTGCAAAAAACAGTCAGCTCTTAAGCCATAAAAAGAACACATACTGGAGAGAAATCTTATGAATGTAACCAGTGTGGTAAAGCCTTTGCACAAAACAGTCATCTCTTAAGCCATAAAAGAACACACACTGAGAGAAACCTTATGAATGTCACCAGTGTGGTGCCTTGCACAAAACAGTGCTCTGTGCCATAAAAGGACACACACAAAGCCTTTGAATGAAACCAGTAAGCCTCTCTTAACAGTCATCCATAAAAGAACAACACACACTGAGAGAAAACCAGTAATCTCTTAAGCCATAAAAGAACACACACTGAATGTGAATGTCAGTGTGGTAAAGCCTTTGCACAAAACAGTGCACTCTTAAGCCATAAAAGAACACACACTGGAGAGAAACGTTATGAATGTAACCAGTGTGGTAAAGCCTTTGCACGAAACAGTCATCTCATAAGACATAAAAGAACACACACTGGAGAGAAACCTTATGAATGTCACCATTGTGGTAAAACCTTTGCAGAAAACAGTACTCTCTTAAGCCATGAAAGAACACACACTGGAGAGAAACCTTATGAATGTCACCAGTGTGGTAAAGCCTTTGCACAAAACAGTGCGCTCTTAAGACATAAAAGAACACACACTGGAGAGAAACCTTATAAATGTAATGAGTGTGGTAAAGCCTTTGCACAAAACAATCATCTCATAAGCCATAAAAGAACACATACTGGAAAGAAACCTTATGAATATACCCAACGGGATAAAGCCTTTGCACAGCAGAGTAATCTCCGAAAACAGGAAAAGACACACAGTGGAGAGAAGCCTTGTGAGGATAATTAGTGTGATAAATCCTTTGCATGTAACAATCATGTCCTAAGACAACAATACATTCTGGAGGGAAACCATATGAATATAATTATGTGGCAAAGCCTTTGCACATAACATCTCCTAATACATAAAATAACACATACTGGAAAGATGTCTGACTGTAACCAATGTGAAAAAAAACTTTTGGACTTCAGAATAATCTCCACACTCATGAAAGAAATCCTAATGGACAGAAAGCCTGTGAGTGTTTTTAACATGGTGAAACCATTCCACATTTGTATAATCTTCATCATCATGAAAGGATTCATAATAGAGGAAAAACTTATGAATGTGTTAAAATGGTGAGGCCTTGCAAAAATCCAGAGTCATCATCAACATAAAAGTATCCTTACTGGAGAGGAATTCTGTGAGTATAAGCAAGGTGGAAAGGCCGTTGTGTACTTTGGTCCACTGAGATGCAACAGAACTGTAAAACTAGCTCAATGGAAATGACCTCCCTTTTCTGAAAGGGAAAGGGGATAGGGGCAATAGGAACGGAGGGTAGTCATGAGCAGAGAAGGGAGGGGGATTACTATTGGAATTTAAAGTAAATAAACTTATTTTTAAAAAGAATACAATGAATGGTGAATATCAATTACATGCAACAGTATTATATAATGTGTTTACGGAAGACTTATTGATAATCCTGATTCTCAACATTTACTATTTTCAGTTGCCTCACTTTACACAAGAAACTTTTAGTCCAGTGGATGAATATGGAGGGAATGGTGAACTAACACCAGCCAGGAAGTTCTCTGAGAGTATCACAACAGTGGCAGCCTGTAAAAGTTTCTTTGTGTACACATACCTATTGTTCCAGCGGTACTATTGAAAAACATCACAACCCACACTGAATTTTGAGATATGAGGGAGGAGGCTTTCTTTTCCATGTATGATCCTGCTTCTGGACTAAATGTGTAACCATGTCAAGGGTGAGTTTTCTCTGCCTGACTTCATCTGGATAGTGTCTTTAGATGTAGACACCACCAATCAAATTTGATAGATGGCCTTTGACACAGATCCCTGATAACTCTCCCCTCCCTTCAAATATAGGATAATTAGGTTCTGTGTTCTTGTTCATATGATAAGAATTTGCTGTTCAATGAAAATCAAACATCCTTGAAGTGCCTAGTTTTAAACAATTATCGACATCTATCCTTGGAGCATCCCAGTCACTCCCCAAGGTGTAGATAGCCTCTGTTTTCTGGAATTAAAGTTGAGCTTACTTTCTGAGGTGGTTCCCAGTGTGTCTGATCATTGTTATACTTGCAGGATTTCCAAGCTTTATAACTCATCTTCTGCCCCTCATGCATTCCTGGGTTGGTGGGAAACAACCCTCCATGCAGCAAGAGAATCATGTTTTCTGAAATGCTTGTGATGAAATGTTTCAGACTTCAGAGCATTTCAAATTTCACATGTTTCTGGATATGAGATGGTAAATAAAACAGTGTCTTGGGGTGGGACTCTTTAAAATGAGTTATACCCAGTGTTTATTTCACAGTAATGTTGCAGGCAAGCTTCATGGTATGAAATCTTCTGAGGTGAGTACACTGGCCTATGGAGAAGAAGTAAGTGCAGAAATTTTATTTCCCTAGTTTTAATAGCTGAGAAGTGTTCCAATAAGGTATGGGTGGATTGCAGAGGGCAACTTTTGAATGGACTAGGGATGGGGGTTGGGGAAAAGAAAAACAGAACCTTTGTCTTTGCCACCTTTCTTCCTTGTGGGCTCACTTGATAATCATAACCCAATGGAGACCATGCTGCTTTCTGTGAAATTTATGTTTCCATAGAAAGTAGGATTCAAAACTGGAACTAAAGGCAGAGGTTCCTACTTAACATATCAAATCAAAGCTACCTGCCATTTTCTCCCAGCAATCCATCTGGTCTTCCATGTTATCTGATCATCCAGGTTGGTATAATCCATGCAATATCCTGAATTCTCCTTCCCAGGACCTCACCAATATAAAGACACCCATATATAGGCAAACTATTTTATCTACCTGGTCCTGTCAAGAGTCATGCAGGAGCAACAGCAAAACAGCAGTAGAACTCATGGAATGTGGTTCCCCTGTTAGCATAATCACAATGAGTTTCTCTTGGAGAATAATAATCTCAAGAACTGCTTGTCCTGAGTACTTTGGGCTCTTATGTAGCATAGCTCTGCTTGTTGCCCTTATGATGCTCATATTCCTCATAACAAGAGCTGTATGAAAACTCTAAGGAGGCTTCTAGCCCATCACTGGGAAATATCACTTGCATTTAAAATTAACAATGCTTGATCTCTTTTCACATGGTTACTGGAGCAGATTAATGAATTAACCACTGCCCTTGAAAGCAGCCATAGATGTAGATTGTTAGCAATGACCATTATACTTAGAAAAAATTTGGAAAAATATATTGTTTAACAAATTCAGGGAAGATGTTTTTGCTAATGACTCTGATGTAAAAAATCTTAAAGAACAATTTAAAGTTAAGAAAAGTACACTCTTAATAGAAAAGCCAGGGATGCTTTAAGGTTGATGAACAAAAACAATAGCCCAAGGCAGCGTTGGATGTCTGAGCACCCTCAAGCTGGGTCTGAAACTGAGACAGCAGGTGATTCCCCTATATTTGTTTTTTTTTCCCATCATCTTATTGATATAATTTAATAAAAATTATTAATGATTAGATGCACACCCCTTTAAGATTTAAAGTACAGGTGCCAGTAGTATGCCAATTTTTATTACTGTTACTCTATAGTACTACTTGAGATGTAGGATGAAGATACCTCCAAAAAAATCTTTTATTGTACAGGCATATTTTTATCAATTCTGCGTTGTTGTTGTTGTTTTTTGTTGTTTTGTTTTGTTTTTGTTTTTCCATATGAAACTGAGAATTGTTCTTTCAAGGTCTGTAAAGACTAGTGTTGGTATTTTGTTTGGAGTTGCATTGAGTCTGTAGATTTATTTTGGTAGAGTGGGCATTTTTACTATGTTAATTCTACCAATCCTAGAGCATGGGAGATCTTTCCATCTTCTGATATCTTCCTTGAAGTTTTTTTTTTTTCATACAAGTCTTTCATTTGCTTGATTAGAATCACACCAAGGTACTTTATGTTATTTGTGGCAATTGTGAAGGGGTGTTGTTTCCATAATTTCTTTCTGAGCCTGTTTCTCTTTTGTATCCAGAGGGGCTTCAGATATTTTTTAAAATTTAATTTTGTATCTAGCCACTTTGCTGAAGTTTTTATCAGTTATAGGAGTTCCCTGGTTGAATATTAAGTTCATTCAAGTGTACTGTCACATCATCTACAACACAAGCTGGACTGGATGTGGAGAAAAGGGAACACTCTTACATTGCTGGTGGGAATGTAAACTTGTACTGCCCCTTTGGAAATCAATCTGGTGCTTTCTCAGAAATTTATGAACAGTATTACTTCAACATTCAGTTATACCACCCCTGGGCATATATTCAGCAGATTGTCAACCATATAAGGACATTTGCTCAACTATACTCATAACAGCTTTTTTTTTTTATAATAGCCAGAATCTGAAAACAACCTAGATGTCCCACAGCTGAAAAATGGATACAGAATTTGTAGTGCATTTACACAATGCAATGCTACCCAGCAGTTAAAAACAAGGCATCAGCAGGCAAATGGATGCAACTAGAAAAGATCATCCTGAGTGAGGTATCCAGAAGAAGAAAGACACTCATGGTATATACTCACATATAAGTGGATATTAGTTGTATCATACAGGATTAAAAATACTAAAATCTAATGTTCTAATTGAGCTAAACAACAGGGAGGATCCTAGGGAAGATGCTTAATCTGCATTCAGAAGGGCAAATATGATAGACATTGGTAATGGGTGAAGACATAGAGCAGGGCAGGAACCTACCAGAGAGGGTCTCTGTAATAATATATATATTATTATATATATATATTATTATATATATAATAATATATATATTATTATATATTTATATAAAATATATATTTTATATATATATAAAACAAGGTATTGAAACAGATGGTTAGACTCATAGCCAAACTTTAAGCATAGAACATGGACTCAAATGGAAGATTCAGGAGATAGAAAGACCTGGATGAAAAAGACATTCCACAAGAAGGCCAACTGAAACAAAAATGTGGGCCCAGGGGGTCCTGTTCCAAACAAGGACCATGCATGAAGAACACCTAGAACCCCTGCTCAGATATAGCCCATAAGTATCTGTCTCCTTGTGAGTTCCCTATTAAGGGTAACAGGGGCAGTCTTTGACATGAACTCAGTGGATGGCTCAGGAATATGATCACCTACTCCTGGGAGGTGCAGCCTTTCTAGGACACAGAGGAAAAAGGTGCATCCATTCCTGCTGAGACCTGATAAGGTAGGCTAGAATATGATAGGGGAAGAAGACTTCCCCTATCAGCGGACTTGGGGAGGAACATGTGTGAAGAAGGAGGAGGGAAAGTGGGATTAGGAGGGGAGGAGGGAGGAGTTTATGGGGGGGATGCAAAGTGAATAAATTGAAATTAATAAAAGTTAAAACATGAACAAAAAAAACTTCAGCAAATTAAAATGAGAACTATAATAAAATTTTAAAAATGCATGCGAGAATTATAGGACATCAAAATCCAAATATGCCAGTGAGTGAATTTTTTGGCCATCTACCTTTTGGAATGTACTCTTAAATGTACAATTAAGAGAAGTCCCTTGGATAAAATGAGTGTCCCTTGGAGAAAACTACACTTTCATTTGCAAGTGCTTATCAATTAGAGATAAGGGTTGGGACAAAGCCAGGTGTGCACTTCTCATTTCAGCTGTATAACCACATCTGGTGCAGAATATTAAAAGGCCTAGTGCATGCTGCCTCAGTATCTCACAATTTATATATGCTTCAGTCATCTTAATTTATAGTGCTTTCTTTTTTGGTATCCTCTATACTTTCTCTCTGTTACAGTCTTCTGGCTGAATTACAAATATCTGTGGAGGGCATGAATTTGATGGAAAATTTCCATTTCTACTTGAGTTGTCTGAGGTCTCTCACTGAATATCTATTTTCTCTACGGGTCTCCTAATTTGTTTCCATCATCTGCAGGAGGAAGCTTCTTTGATGATGGAAGAACAAGACCCTGGTCTGTGAGTATAGCAGAATGGTGTCAATGGTCATTTTATTTCTTTTAGTAGAACGTAGTATATTTTTTCTCTAGAACACTGGGCTATGTAATTTCTTTTTCTTGTTCAATAAACCAGTGTCAGGTGTGGATTCCATCATGTGAAATGGGCCTTGAGTCAAACTATAGATTGGTTATTTACTCCTACAACTGTTGCATTAATATGTTTTATAGGACACTGTTATAGTTCAAAGGTTTGGTAGCTGGGTTAGTGTTTATATTTCTCCTTTTGTAGTGTGCAGAGTATTCCCTGTATCAAAGTTGCTAATACGTAAGTGTGAAGGTCCTATATAGGCACGATTTATGCATGTTCAATGATTTGTGTAAGTGTTACCTCAAGCAATAGGGCATTGCAGTCATTTTGTGGAGAGTAACCTATAGTCTTGACAAAAGCCTGTTTTGTTTGGCATTACAATCACACTACTTTGGCCAATACCTCAGTTAAATATAAACCATTACCAGTACTGGATGCTTAATTTAGTGACAAGAGATTTCCAGTTGGGACTTTCTTCTTGGGTGGTGATTTCATTTATGTTGGCTTCTTATATATATATTAGAAAGCTTCTATTGCATTAGGTTTCCACTGTACCAAACAAATGACCCTTAATTTTACCTGTCTTTTCTCATGTTACCTTTTCATTGCCCTCTTCCTTTCCCAATCCCCTTCAATTCTATCTTTTTAGCCCACCTTCAATTTGTACTAAGTATTTTATTTCCCTTTTCTATGGAGAAATCTCTGCCTCCCCTAAACTCCAGTTCTTAATCTGTATGTATCCCCTTTGGTATTATGTTCAGTTGCTTGCATATCATACACCTTGCAACTAATATATATGTAAAAGCAAATACATACCTTATTTGTCTTTGAGGATCTAGGTTCTCTCACTCTCAGTTACCTGCAAAGGTGCATTTACCTTCACGTTTCATGATTTGACTTTTTAAATGTCCTAGTAATAGTTGATTATGTAAATTCACTAGTACTATAACAAAAATAGAAATACACACTGGAAAAACAGACAAAATATTCACAAATGGTGCTGACCAAACTAGATGCCTATATGTAGAAACATAGAAATAGATGCTTATTTTCACTCAAATGTCACCTCCAAATGGATTAAAACCTCACCAAAGTTCATATACAGTTAAAGCCATGAAGTCAGCACAGCTATTTGACAAAGATCAAGCACAGCTGAGCTGCATGTTACAATAGACTTCATGCTATCTTTCAGGCTTGGTCTTGATCTCTACTTGCTACATGCTTAGAGGGCTTTCAGTACATGTAAGACCTGGGGACACTGGAGCAATGGGAAATACTTCAATGAATCATTTATGCCTTCACTCTGTGGTACTGCTTCTAAGCTTTCCCCCAGAAAAATTCTGGGCATACTGCCTCTCTCAGAAATATCAATTATCTGGTCCTACATGAATGTCTTCCTTGTGGAAATTGTAACTCACATAAAAATGGCAGAGAATTCTTTATGAGACTTCAGCTCCAAGACAGTCTTGCAAAATCTACCCCTGTACTTCCTCAAGAAGAAAATAATCAGAACAACATACTCTTACAAAGGCAAACCAAGTCTGTAGTGCTAGGAGAGTTGATAGCATTTGAGATTAAATACCTCATACTCCTCTATCCTCAGGGTATTACTTGGCATATAAGATTAGTAGTTACATATGATATGCCCCCCAAGGACTAGATGGAGCTGTAAATGAATGACTGGAGACATCTTCACCTTAAACAAGGATCTATAATGATGGACAAAGAATGTTTTGTAAAAATGATGTTAAAAATGAGGTATTATGACCTCCTTTCCTAGAAATATCAGCTTTCACAGTATCACTGTAGTGTTGTATGACCAAAATAATGAAAGAATACTTAGATTTAGCACACAAATAAATTCTACAAAGATATGAGGTGTAGACATTGCATTATGCCAGGAATTGAATTGAATAATAATTGTTGCTGCTTTGGCCTAAATTGTTTTTATTTTTTCTTTTTCTTTTTTCATTATTATTATTATTATTATTATTATTATTATTATTATTATTATTGATTACACTTTATTCATTTTGTATCCCCCATAAGCCCCTCCCTCCTCCCCTCCCAATCCCACCCTTCCTCCCCTTTCTGCATGCATGCCCCTCCCCAAGTCCACTGATAGGGGAAGTCTTCCTCTCCTTCTTTCTGATCTTACACTGTCAGTTCTCATCAGAAGTGGCTGCATTGTCATATTCTGTGGCCTGGTATGGCTGCTCCCCCCTCAGGGGTAGGTGATTAAAGAGCAGGCCAATCAGATTGTGTCAGAAGCAGTCCCTCTTCCCATTACTATGTAACCCACTTGGACACTGAACTTCCATGGGCTACATCTGTGCAGGGGTTCCAGGTTATCTCCATGAATAGACCTTGGTTGGAGTATGAGTCTCTGGGAAGTTCCCTGTGTTCAAATTTTCTTGTTTTGTTGCTCTCCTTGTGGAGATCCTGTCCTCTACAGCTCTTACTATTTTCCACTTCTTACATAAAATACCATTCATTCTGCCCAACAGTTGGCCATCAGGCTCAGCATCTGTTTTGATAGTCTGCATGGCAGAGGCTTTCAGAGGCCCTCTGTGGTAGGTTCCTAGGTTGTTTCCTGTTTTCTTCTTCTGGCTTTCAGAAGCCCTCTGTAGAAAGTTCCTAGGTTGTTTTCTTCTTCTTCTGATGTCCATCCTCTTTGCCTTTCAGGATGGGGATTGACTGTTTTAGTTAGGGTCCTCTCTCTTACTTAGTTTCTTTAGATGCACAGATTTTAGTGGGTCTGTCCTATGTTGTATGTCTATATGAGTGAGTATATACCGTGTTTTTTGCTTCTCGGACAAATCACTCAGGATGATCCTTTCCAGGTCCCACCATTTACCTGCAAATTTCATGACTTCCTTATTTTTCATTGCTGAGTAATATTCCATTGTATAGATGTACCACAATTTCTGCATCCATTCTTCAGTTGAGGGGCATCTGGGTTGTTTCCAGCTTCTGTCTATTACAAATAAAGCTGCTACAAACATGGTTGAGCAAATTTCCTTTTTTGTGTACTTGAGCCTCTTTTGGATATATGCCTAGGAGTGGTATGGCTGGATCTTGGGGAAGCGCTATTCCTAGTTGTCTGAGAAAGCACCAGATTGATTTCCAGAGTTGTTGTACAAGTTTACATTCCCACCAGCAGTGGAGAAGGGTTCCACTTTCTCCACAACCTCTCCAGCATGTGTTGTCACTTGAGTTTTTGATCTTGGCTATTCTGATGGTGTAAGGTGAAATCTCAGGGTTGTTTTGATTTGCATTTCCCTAATGGCTAATGAGGTTGAGCATTTCTTTAAGTGCTTCTCTGCCATTCGATATTCCTGAAAAACACTGGCCATCCAGTGACTATACCCAAAAAGCTGAGAAGGCTTCCTTCAGGAAAAACCATCTTCCTGCCAAAGGGATTCTCTCCACTACAAGAGTCCAGGAACAACCAGAAACTAACTTCAAAAACCTAAGATAGCCCAATGGGTAGAGGACAGTGTAAAAGTTCAACCAACAAAAGCCAGAGCAATATAGCATCACCAGAACTCAGTTATCCAGGGGCAAATAGCCATAAACACCCCAACATAATTGAAATTCTGAGTATTTTCTTTACTTAGTATTCTAAACTCTTCTTTTAAGGCCTGTACCCATATTTCACACCTATCTGTCTGTTGTTTGTTTTGTTCACTAATCTCTTGAATGTCTTGTTTTATGCCTCGCTTCTAACTTTTATTTTTTCTTTATATTGTTCTAGTTATTCTTTGTGTTTTCCAGTATCTTTTCTAAAACCTCTGCCCTCTTTTTCTGTTGTTTATCATGTTCTCTATCCCTTGTTTTATGTCCTTTTTTCAACCTTCATTTTTTTCTTTATATTGTTCTACTTGATCTTTGTGTTGTTCCAGTATCTTTTCTAAAGCCTTTGCCTTTGAGAAGATATAAAAGGCTAAATAAATTATTGAAGTTAAATTGAGGAATATAAATATAACCATAGTCATAATTTCTAAACTTTCCTTTATTTCTGTCTTAAAACTGTAGAAGAGAGTATTAGCCATACTCCGAGAACTCTGTTTTAATGTTTCTCTCATCCTGTTACACTGTAGGGGCAACCAATTTTGTTCAGTCTCAGGTCTGCCCACAGTAGGCTGTCTTTTGCTCTGAGGCATGTTTAAGAATCTCTCTTAAAGGGCCAGTAATTTATGTGGGAGTTTTTAGGTTTAAATTTTGAGTTGTATCACTGGGAGCTTATTCCTCTCTCCCACCAAATTATATTACAGTAGGATTTAAAGGGTGTGGATACTTAGATTATTTGTGTGCCATTTGTTGTAGATTATTAATATTTACTATTGATAAATCTTTTAATTAAGCAGTGGTTATTCCTAAACAGCTGTATAACCAAATCACCACACAGAGACTAGGATTTAATTAATTAACCTAGAGCACAATGCTGGCCAACAGTTACTCCATCCTAAACCTCCAAGCCCGTAGAGTTTTCTACCATTCAGATTCACCCATCATACTTGCTTTTTGTTATATTTTAGTTCCAGTTCATTTCTGCATGTGGTGCCAAAAGCTCTCCTGCAGATTCTCCTCCTCTCCTCTCTTGCCTCCTTCCTCTTCCTCCCACGCTGGACCCTGATGTCTCACCTTATCCTCTACATTACTCATTATTGGGGCTGTTTGTTTTAATTGACAATATAGAGAACAAATGGTGGCATGTTTATGCAAACTTGAGACAAGTGATGCTTAGAAGAAGCATCACAATGCAATATCTGGATTGAAACCAGACAGTGGAGGAGAGAAATCAGCATTTGAATGATCAAGGGTAAATTGTATACATTTCAAAAAAAAAAAAGAATATTATACCAATATAATCTTTTGTATCATATTAGAACAACATGTTTTAAAACTAGAACATAATAGCAACAAAAAATAATAAACAACCTGCATATGCATGGAAACTGAACTCTACTCAATGACAGCTGGATTATGGAAGACATAAACTAATTAGACTTTCTAGAATTTAACAAAAATGAAGGCACAACTTATCCAAACTAATGAGACATAATGAAAGTAATTCTAAGAGGAAAGTTCATAGAACTAAGTGCCTTCATAAAGAAATCTGAGGCATCTCAAATCAACATAACAACACATGTGAAAGACCTAGTCAAAAGGAAGCAGACATACACAAGAAGAGTAGATGGCTAGAAATAATCAAACTTTAGCAGAAATCAATAAACTAGAAACAAAGAAAACAATTCAAAGAATAAACAAAAGCAAGAGCTAGTTTTGGAGAAAATGACAAAGACAGACAAACCTTTAGCTTAACTAACTAAAACACAGGAGACACTATACAAATCAGCAAAATCAGAAAATAAAAAGGGGTATAATTACAGACACTGAGGAAATTCAAAGAATCATTAGGTTTTACCTTAAAAGTCTATATGCCACAAAATTTGAAAATCTAAATGAAATGGAATATTTTCTTAATAGATTCGACTTATCAAAGTTGAATATGGATCAGGTAACTAAATTAATAGATCCATATGCCCTAATGAAATAGAAGCATTCATCAAAATTCTCCCTGCCAAACAAAGCCCAGAGCCTGATGGTTTCAGCACAGAATTCTACCAGGCCTTCAAAGAAGAGGTAATGCGAATACTCTTCAAACTACTTCACAAAACAAACAAACAAAAAAGATGGAACATTACCAAACGCATTCTATGAGGCCACATTCATCTTGATTACCTAAACCTCACAAAAGCTAACTAAAAGGCAGGGATACACTAACAAAGATAATTTCAGAACATTCTGTCTTATGAATATTGAAACAAAAATACTCAATAAAATACTCACAAAATGAATCCAAGAAAACATCAAAGATCTTATACCATGACCAAGTGGCTTCATCTTAGGCATGCAGGGAGATACAATATATAGAAAACCATCAGTTTAATCCACCACATAAACAAAAAAAAAAAAAAAAAACACATGATCATCTCAATAGATGCTGAAAAGTATTTAATAAAATCCAAGCTCAATTAATGTTTAAAGTCTTGGAGATATCAGAAATAAAAGGCACATGCCTAAACACAGTAAAGATAATATACAACAAGCCTATAGGAAACATCAAACTAAATGAAAAGCAATTTAAATCAATCCCACTGAAATCAGAGACAAGTCAAGTTTGCTCACTCTCTCCTTTCTCTTCAACATAGTACTGGAAGTTCTAGCTAGAGCAGTAAAACAACTAAAAGGAAATCAAGGGGATACAAAGCAGAAAGGAAGAAGTCAAAGTATCACTATTCACAGATGATATGACAGTATACATGAGCGACCCTACAAATTCTACCAGAGAACTACTACAGCTGATAAACACCTTCAGCAAAGTGGCTGGATACAAAGTTACTAAAATTATCTGAAACCCTCTTGTATATAAAAGACAAGAGGGCTGAGAAAGAAATTAGGGAAAAAACAACCTTGCAATAGCCACAAATAACATAAAGTGCACTGTTGTGACTCTAACAAAGCAAGTGAGAAATCTGTATAAAAAAAAAAACTTCAAGTCTTTGAAGAAAGAAATTGAAGAAGATATTATAAGATGGAATGATCTCCCATACTCATGGATCAGTAGGAATAACAGCAAAATGGCCATCGTACCAAGAGAAATATAGAGATTCAATGCAATTCCCATCAAAATACCAACAAAATTGTTTACAGACCTTGAAAGAACAATTCAACATCACATATAAACACAAAAAAGCCAGAATAGTTAAAAGAATCGAGTATAATAAAGAAACTTCTGGAGGCATCTCCATCCTGGATCTCAAGCTGTACTAAAGAGAAACAGTAAAAATGATGTGGTACTTGCATAGAAACATACTGGTGGATCAGTGGAATTGAATCAAACACCCAAAAATAAACCCACACACCTACAACACCCAATTTTTGACAAAGAAGCCAAAACCATTCAATGGATAAAAGAACATCTTCAACCAATGGTGCTTGTCTAACTGGATGTCCACATATAGAAAGATACAAATAGATCCATACTCATCACCCTGCACAAAAGCAAAGTCTTTGTGGATCAAATAACTCTACATAAAACTAACACTCTTAATCTGTTACTGAAAAAAGTGAGAAAGAGCCTTGTACACATTGGCACAGGAGACAACTTGCTGAACAGAACACCAGCAGCACAGGCTCTAAGATCAAAAATCAATAAATGGGACCTCATGAAACTAAAAATCTCCTGTAAAGCAAAGGACACTGTCAGCAGAACAAAATGATGGCTTACAGACTGGGAAAGGATCTTCACCAACTCTGCATCTGACAGATGGCTAATACCCAGAATATATAAAAATCCAAAAAATCAAATACTCCAATTAAACATTGGGTACAGAGCTAAACAGAAATTCTCAACACAGGAATATTGAATGGCGTAGAAACACTTAAAAATGTTCAACGTCCTTAAAAATCAGAGAAATGAAAATCAAATTCCTGTCATAACGCAATGTCTATACTTCATATCTTTGTAGAATTTATTTATTGCTAAATCTAAGTATTTTTCATTATTTTAGTCATACAACACCACAGTGATACTGTGCAAGCTAATATTTCTAGGAAAAGTTAGTCCTAATACAAACTTTGTTTGCCTTTTAAGAAAATGTTGTTCTGATTATTTTCTTCTTGAGGAAGCACAGGGGTAGATTTTGCAAGACTATCTTGGAGCTGAAGTCTCATAAGGAGTTATCTGCCATGTTTATGTGAGTTACAACTTCCATGAGGAAGACATTCATGTAGGGCCAGATAATTGATATTTCCCTAAAAAGTGAGAGGGGCAGTCTGCTCAGGATTTTCCTTGGGAAGCTTAGAAGCAGCACTACAGAGTGAAGACATAAATGATTCGTTAAAAAAATTTTCTATTGCTCCAATGACCCCAGGTTGTACAAGTACTGGAAGCCCTCTAAGCATGTAGCAAGTAGAGATCAAGACCAAGCCTGAAAGATAGCATGAGCTGCTATTGTAACATGCAACTCAGCTATGCTGGATCTTTGTCAAATAGTTGTGCTGACTTCATGGCTTTAACTGTATATGAACTTTGGTGAGGTTTTAATCCATTTGAAGGTGACTTTCAGTGAAAATAAGCTCCTATTTCTATGTTTCTACATATAGACATCTAGTTTGGTCAGCACCATTTATGAAGATTTTATCTGTTTTTCCAGTGTGCATTTTTCCAGTGTGTATTTCTATTTTTTTGTTATAGTACTAGTGCATTTACATAATCAAATATTACTCAGATATTTAAAAAATCAAATCATGAAACATGAAGGTAAATGCACCTTTGCAGGTAACTGAGAGTGAGAGAACCTAGACTCCCAAAGACAAATAGGGTATGTATTTGCTTTTACATATATATTAGTTAGAAGATATATGATATGCAAGCAACTGAACATAATACCACAGGGGATACATACAGATTAAGAACTGGAGGTTAGGGGAGGCAGAGATTTCTCCATAGGAAAGGGAAATAAAATACTTGGTACAAGTGGAAGGTGGGCTAAAAAGATAGAATTGAAGGGGATTGGGAAAGGAAGTGGGCAATAAAAAGGTAACATGAGGAAAGACAGGTAAAATTAAGGGTCATTTGTTTGGTACAGTGGAAACCTAATGCAATAGAAACTTTCTAAAATATATACATATAAGAAGCCAATATAAATGAAATCACCACACAAGGAGAAAGTCCCAACTGGAAATCTCTTGTCACTAAATTAAGCATCCAGTACTGGTAATGGGTTATATTTAACTGAGGTATTGGCCAAAGTGGTGTGATTGTAATGCCAAAACAATACAGGCTTTTGCCAAGACTATAGGCTGCTCTCCACAAATTGAATGCAGTGCCCTCTTGCTGGAGACAACACTTACACTTACATGGAACATAGATAAATAGAGCTTGTGCCTACATAGAACCTTCACACCTACATTCTAGCAATTTTGATATGGGAAGTACTCTGCAACTACAAGAGGAGAAATATAAACACTAACCCAGCTACCAAACTTTTGAACTTTAACAATGTTCTACCTGTAAGACATATTAGTGCAAGAGTTGTAGGAGTAAATAACCAATCTATAGTTTGACTTAAGGCCCACTTCACATGATGGAATCCACACCTGACACTGGTTTATTGATCAAGAAAAGAAATTACACAGCCCATGGTTCTGGGAAAAAGCAAATACTATATTCTACTAAAAGTAATAAAATGACCATTGACACCATTCTGCTATACTCATAGACCAGTATCTTGTTCAGCCATCAAAAAATGTCATCCTGCATCTGATGGAGATAAATTCAGAGGCCCATAGAGAAAATAGACAGTCAGTGAGAGACCTCAGAATATGCCCTCCAGGCTCTTCAGTAATTCAGCCAGAAGAGTGTAAGAGCCAGAAAGGATAAAGCATATCAACGAACAAAGCACTATAAATTAAGAGGACTGAAGAATATATAAACTGTGAGAGACTGAGGCAGCATGCACAAGGCCTTTAGTGTTCTGTCCCTAGCACTATCTCTAATTGATAAGTGCTTGCAAATGAAAATGTAGTTTTCTCCAAGGGACACTCATTTTATCCAAGGGACTACTCTTAATTGTATTTTTAAGAGTACATTCCAAAAGGTAGATGGCCAAAAATTTCCCTCACTGGCACGTTTGGATTCTCATGTCCTGTAATTCTGGCATGCATTTAAAAGTTTTTTTTTTTTTTTTTATCATAGTTCTCATTTTAATTTGCTGTTTTTTTTTTTTCTAGTTTTAAAGCTACATGTCCTCTCTGTGTATACCATTGTTTCAAGTTTAATATTTTATGAGATACCTGCATGTATGAACAAGTCTGCATCTTTTCCCAACTTGGGCTCTTTTTTTTTTTTTTTTTTTCTCTAATCAGATGTGTTTGTTTTTGTCTTTTCTCTATTTTATTTTCTTATTATACATTATAGCCCTCCTTTTTTTATGAGGGTGAATTTAGACAGGATAGAAGGGGAGATGGGAAAGAGTTGCCAGGATTAAAGGAAGGGAAAACTTTTAATCTGGATGAATATATAAGTAAAGTGACTATTTTTAAAAAAAAAAAAAGGAGGAGGATGAAGAGAAAGAAAAAAAGAAGAAGGAAGCAGGAGAAAGAAGAAAAGAGGAGGAGAGAAGATGAGAAGATGATTATGAAGATGAAGAAGAAAAGAAAAGAACAACAACAACTGGATAATTGTGTCAAAAGAAATGTTAAATAGCTATGCACAAAAGATCCAGAAAATCTAAAAAGTGCAAAAAAAAATAATTTATGAATAATAGAAATAGAAAAAGAAGACAAAACTCACATCAAAATCCTAGAAAATATTTTCAGCAAAATAATAGAATATATCCTTAACCTAATGAAGAATGGGTAGCCTATAAAAGTACAAAAAGTATAGAAAACAACAAAGCCTGTACCAGAAAAGAAATTGTGCTCAGCACATAAAATCAAACATTAAATGTAAAAAAAATCATATTAAACAAAGAAGGTATATTAAATTTGCAAGTTGAAAATACTAAGTTGCATATAAATTCAGGCTCATTAGAGTAACTCCTGATCTCTCAAAAAATTCTAAACCTAGAATGGCTGAGACAGATTATATATAATCTTTAAGGGATTCTTATAACTATATCCAGTAAACTTTACAATAATAAATGATGAATAAAAATATATTGCACAATAAAACCAAATATGAGCAGTATCTCTGTAAAAACTTCACTACAGAAGCCAATCAAAACTCCCAATCTAAAAATGTTAACCATACCCAAGAAAACAAAAAAATGAATAATCCCAAGCATCAAATCAAAAGGCAAAAACCCCACACCATAACTACAAAATAAAGGGAAATAATAAACATTGCTCATTGAAAACTCTCAACTTGGATGTTCAATTCTCAATAGAAAGACAGGAACTAACAGAATGGACTAGACAACAAAAATGTCCATTCTTCTGCTGCATCTACTGAACACTCTTTATCATCCAGGTTGGACAGCATCTCTGTGTAAAAGGATGAAAGGAGACAGTAGAAGAAAGTGGACCAAGAAAAAGTTTAGGGAACTTTATTTTATACAGTTCACACAAAAAAATACTAAAATTCTTGAGTCAATTTAAAAGAGAGTATATACTGTACACACTGAATGAGGAGTTCCACCATTATCCATAAATAAACAACAGATGACTTGGACTGGTCCAGCACACATCTACACTCATGTTTACTGAAGCAAAGCTGACTGTGTGCTAAGATAGAATGGAATTGATTGTCCTGAATCACATGAGTGCAAAATATAATATTATTCAATTTTTTTATTCATGGAAAACATGTACTTTTGTTTTTTTGAGATTTTAATATAATCACATTATTTCTCGTTTCTCTGTCCTCCCTACAAAATCTCTCATATAGCCCTCTTTTGGCTCTTTCAATTTCAAGTCTTGTGTTGCCAATAACTGCTATTACATGTATCATGCATTATGTGTGTGTGTGTGTGTGTGTGTGTGTGTGCATGAGAGAGAGAGAGAACATTTAACATTTCAAGAAAGTCAATCATTTTACTTTGAAATTGTGGATGAACTCAAAATGTATCATCAAATGTTATGACCTTAGCTAGACACAGAAATCAAACATTGTCTGACTTCAGTCCTAATTGGGCTATAAGCAGTCAGTGCTCTGAAATAAGAATTGAATAGTCAGTATTAGAGCCTGAACATCAGGGTGTTGTGGCATGACTTGTCAAAGAACACATTTCAGTGACAAAGAGGAATAATATAAAGAAATACTTCAGGATAATGCATAAGAGCTATTAATAATAACTTACATTGTTTACTTGAGAAATATTCTGTGTATATTTTTAAATCTCAATAACCAAAATGTTATAATTACTGTGTAAGAGATATTAATTTATTTATATATTATTTATTCTTCCATCAATTTTCCTTCCATTTTCACCCTCCTGAGTTTTGAGTAAACATCATTCTTTGCTCTTTTGAAAATTCAAGCCACTTTTCATAAACTATTTTTACACACTTAACATGTCAAAATTTGATTTTATAATACATTTTACAATATTATAATACTAGGAATATATAACAAACCACTGAATTTTATCAAGGGTATTTATTATATATAGTATTACAGGAAAAAGAAAAATGTGTAAAGATGAAATACTATTCTTTCTAGTTGTTTTTAAGAGACAGTTGCCTGAGTCCAGCCATTTCAAAAAAAAAAAAAACTCATTTTTTTTTTTTTTGATTATTACAATTTATTCACTTTGTTTTCTGGCTGTAAGTCCTTCCCTCATCTTCCACAGTTACAACCTACCTCCCTCTTCTACCCCTATGCCCTCTCCTAGTCCACTGATAGGGAAAGTCCTCCTTCCCTACTATCTTATCCTAGCCTATCTTATCAAGTCTTACAAAGAATGGCTGCACCTTCTTCCTCTCAGACCTGGCAAGGCTGCACCTTTCAGGAGTAGGTGATCAAGGAGCCTGCCACTGAGTTCATGTCAGAGACAGCCCCTGTTACCCTTAATAGGGAACTCACATGGAAACTGAGATACTTATGAACTACATCTGAGCAGGGGTTCTAGGTGTTCTTCATGCATGGTCCTTGGTTGGAACAGGACCCTGGGCCCATATTTTTTTGGCTCAATTGGCCTCTTGTGGAGGGCCTCTCCCATCCAGGTCTTTCTATCTCCTGAATCTTCCATATTATTCCATGCTTTCTGTACAAAATTTGGCTATGAGTCTAACCATCTGCTTCAATACCCTGCTAGATAGATTCTTTCAGAGGCCCTCTGTGGTAGTTTCCTGCCCTGTTCCCCTATCTTCCCCATTACCAATGTCTATCCCATTTGCCCTTCTGAATGAGGATTAAGCATCTTCCTTAGGGTTCTTCCTGTTGTTTAGATCCTTTAGGACTATAGATTTTAGTATTTTTAAACCCTATATTATATGGCTAATATCCACATATAAATGAGTATATAACATGAGTGTCTTTCTGCTTCTGGATACCTCACTGATCACCAGAGTGATCTTTTCTAGTTGCATCCATTTGCCTGCTGATTTCCTTGTTTTTAATTGCTGAATAGTATTGCATTGTATAAATGTGCTACAATTTCTGTGTCCATTCCTTGGTTTTGGGACATCTAAGTTGTTTCCAGATTCTGGATACTGTCAATAAAGCTGTTATGAGTAGAGTTGAGCAAATGTCCTTGTTGTATGGTTGATAATCTTCTGAATATATGCCCATGGTTGGTATAACTGAATATTCTAGTAGCACTATTCATAATTTTCTGAGAAAGCACCAGATTGATTTCCAAAGTGGTTTGTACAAGTTTATATTCCCACCAGCAATGGAGGAGGGTTCACTTTTCTCCACATCCAGTCCAGCTTGTTTTGCAGATGATGTGATAGTATGCATGAATAACACTAAAAATTCAACCCAGGAACTCCTACAGCTGATAAACAACTTCAGCAAAATGACTGGATACAAAATTAAATTTAAAAAAATCTGAAGCCCTCCTGTATACAGAAGACAAATGGGCTCAGAGGGAAATTAGGGAAACAAAACCCCTTCACAGAAGCCACAAATAACATAAAGTACCTTGGTGTGACTCTAATCAAGCCAGTGAATGACTTGTATGAAAAAAAAAAAAAAAAAAAAAAAAAACTTCAAGGAAGATATCAGAAAATCTCCCATACTCCAGAATTGGTAGGATTAACATAATTAAAACGGCCACTCTACCAAAAGAAATCTAAAGACTCAATGCAATTCCAATCAAAACACCAGCAGAACTCATTACAGACCTTGAAAGAACAATTCTCAGTTTCATATGGAAAAACAAAAAACCCAGAATTGATTTTAAAAAAATGCCTGCACAATAAATATTTTCTGGAGGTATCTTCATCCACAATCTCAAGTAGTACTATAGGGCAACAGTAATAAAAAATGGCATGGTACTGGCACCTGTACTTTAAATCTTAAAGGGGTGTGCATCTACTCATTAACCATTTTTATTAAATCATATCAAGAAGCTGAGGGGAAAAAACAAATATAAGGGAATCAACTGCTGTCTCAGGTTTTAGACCCAGTTTGTGGGTGCCCAGACAGCCAATGCTACCTTGTGCTATTGTTTCAGCTCATCAACCTTAAAACATCCCTGGATTTACTATTAATAGTGTACTTTTCTTAATTTTAAATTGTTCTCTAAGATTTTTTACATCAGAGCCATTAGCAAAAACATCTTCCCTGACCTTGTTGAACAATCTATTTTTCCAAATTGTTTCTAAGTATAATGGTCATTGCTAACTATCTATATCTATGGCTCCTTTCAAGGACAGTGGTTAATTCATTAATCTGCTCCAGTGAACATGTGAAAAGAGATCAAGCATTGTTAATTTTAAATGTCAGTGATATTGCCCAGTGAAGAGCTAGAAGCCTTCTTAAAGGTTTCATACAACTCATGTTATAAGGATTATGGACATCATAAGGGCAACAAGCAGAGATATGCTATATAAGAACACAAAGTCCTCCGGAAAATCAGTTCTTGGGATTATGCTTCTCCAAGACAAACTCATCATGATTATGCTAACAGGGGAGCCACATTCCATGAGTTCTACAGCTGTTCTGCTGTTGCTCCTGCATGGCGCTTGACAGAACCAGGTAGCCAAAATAGTTTGCCTATATGTGGGTGAAAGGGGGGGAGGTTATCTCAGGCCCTGGGAAGGAGAATTCAGGGTATTGCATGGGCTGTACTAGCCTGGACAGCCAGATAACATGGAAGGACTGAAGGATTTCTGAGAGAAAATGGCAGGTAGGTTTGATTTGATATGTTAACTAGGAACCTCTACCATTAGTTTCAGGTTTGAATCCTACTTCTATGGTAACATAAACTCCAGAGAGAGAATCATGGTCTCCATTGCATAATGATCTTCAACTGAGCTCACACAGGAAAAAAAGGTGACAAAGCAAAGATTCTGTTTTTCTTTTCTTTCTATATATCTTTTTCTTTTTTTTTTGGGAGGGCAGTTACCCAAACTAGACTCAAATTTTTGCTCTTTTGCTTTGTTTTTCTTACTATATTTTATTTTATTAATTGTTTTTATTTTTTCACAATTTATTCACAATTTATTCATTATATATGCTGATTGAAGGTCACTCCCTCAACTCCTACTGGTCCCCCTCCTCCACCTTCCCCATCGCCTTCCGTAGACTACTCAAAAGGAGAGTTCCTCTCCCCTGCCATTCACCCTTACATTATCAGAAGAGTACTCAGTTATTAAAAACAGAAAAATAAAATTTCTGCTTGTATTTATTTTCCATGGGCCACTGTACTCACCTTAGAAGATTTCATACCATGAAGCTTGCCTGAAACCTTACCTTGAACTAAACACTAAGTATATGTTATGTTGACTCATTTTAATGAGTCCCAACCCAAGATACTGTTTGATTGACTATCTCAAATCCAGAAACATGTGAAATTTGAAATGCTATGCAGTCTGAAATATTTTATCACAGGCATTTCAGAGAATGTGATTCTCTTGCTACCTGGAGGGCTGTTTCCCACCAGCCCAGGAAGGCATGAGGGGCAGAAGATGAGTAGTATAAAGCTTGGAAAGCTCGCGAGCATAACAGTGGTTAGCCACTCTGGGAACCACCTCAGAAAGTAAGTTCAACTTTAATTCCAGAAAACAGAAAACAGTGGCTTATATCCCTTGGGGAGTACCTGGGATGCTCCAAGCATAGGTGTAGATAATTGTTTAATACTAGGAAATTCAAGAATGCTAGATTTACATTAAACAGCACATTCCTATTATATGAATAAGAAGAACAAGAACACACAACCAAATTATCCTATATTTGAAGGGAGGGGAGAGTTATCAGGGATCTGTGTCAAAGGCCATCTATCAAATTTGATTGTTGGTGTCCATGTCTAAAGATACTCTCCAGATGAAGTCAGGCAGAGAAAACAAACCCTTGACGTGGTTACCCATCTAGGCCAGAAGCAGAGTCATACATGGAAAAGAAAGCCTCTTCCCTCATATCTCAAAATTCAGTGTGGGTTGTGATGTTTTTCAATAGTACCCCTGGAACAATAGGTATGTGTACACAAAGAAACTTCTACAGGCTACCACTGTTGTGTTACTCTCAGAGAAACTTCCTGGTGGTGTTAGTTCACCATTCCCTACATATTCATCCACTGGACTAAAAGTTTCTTGTGTAAAGTGAGGCAACTGAAAATAGTAAATGTTGAGAATCAGGATTATCAATAAGTCTTCCGTAAACACATTATATAATACTGTTGCATGTAATTGATATTCACCATTCATTGTATTCTTTTTAAAAATAAGTTTATTTACTTTAAATTCCAATAGTAATCCCCCTCCCTTCTCTGCCCATGACTACCCTCCGTTCCTATTGCCCCTATCCCCTTTCCCCTTCAGAAAAGGGAGATCATTTCCATTGAGCTAGTTTTACAGTTCTGTTGCATCTCAGTGGACCAAAGTACACAACGGCCTTTCCACCTTGCTTATACTCACAGAATTCCTCTCCAGTAAGGATACTTTTATGTTGATGATGACTCTGTATTTGTGCAAGGCCTCACCATTTTAACACATTCATAAGTTTTTCCTCCATTATGAATCCTTTCATGATGATGAAGATTATACAAATGTGGAATGGTTTCACCATGTTAAAAACACTCACAGGCTTTCTGTCCATTAGGATTTCTTTCACGAGTGTGGAAATTATTCTGAAGTCCAAAAGATTTTTCACATTTGTTACAGTAAGAAATCTTTCCAGTATGTGTTATTTTATGTATTAGGAGATGTTATGTGCAAAGGCTTTGCCACATAGTTATATTCCTATGGTTTCCCTTCAGAATGTATTGTTGTCTTAGGAGATGATTGTTACATGCAAAGGATTTATCACACTAATTACGCTCACAAGGCTTCTCTCCACTGTGTGTCTTTTCCTATTTTCGGAGACTACTCTGCTGTGCAAAGGCTCTATCCCGTTGGGTATATTCATAAGGTTTCTTTCCAGTATGTGTTCTTTTATGGCTTATGAGATGACTGTTTCGTGAAAAGGCTTTATCACATTGATTACATTTGTAAGGTTTCTCTCCAGTGTGTGTTCTTTTATGGCTTAAGAGAGTACTCTTTTGTGCAAAGGCTCTACCACACTGGTTACATTCATAAGGTTTCTCTCCAGTGTGTGTTCTTTTATGGCTTATGAGATGACTGTTTTCTGCAAAGGCTTTGCCACACTCATTACATTCATAAGGTTTCTCTCCAGTGTGTGTTCTTCTATGGCTTATGAGATGACTGTTTTCTGCAAAGGCTTTGCCACACTCATTACATTCATAAGGTTTCTCTCCAGTGTGTGTTCTTTTATGGCTTATGAGATGACTGTTTTGTGCAAAGGCTTTACCACACTGCTTACATTCATAAGGTTTCTCTCCAGTGTGTGTTCTTCTATGGCTTATGAGATGACTGTTTTGTGCAAAGGCTTTACCACACTCATTACATTCATAAGGTTTCTCTCCAGTGTGTGTTCTTTTATGGCTTAAGAGAGCACTGTTTTGTGCAAAGGCTTTACCACACTGGTTACATTCATAAGGTTTCTCTCCAGTGTGAGTTCTTTTATGGCTTATGAGATGACTGTTTTGTGCAAAGGCTTTACCACACTCATTACATTCATAAGGTTTCTCTCCAATGTGTGTTCTTTTGTGGCTTAAGAGAGTACTGTTTTGTGCAAAGGCTTTACCACACTGGTTACGTTCATAAGATTTCTCTCCAGTATGTGTTCTTTTATGCCGTATGAGCTGACTGCTTTTTGCAAAGGCTTTACCACATTGATTACATTTGTAAGGCTTCTCTCCAGTGTGTGTTCTTTTATGCCATAGGAGAACAGTGATATAGGGGAAGGCTTTACCATATACAGTGCATTTAAAGGGATTCTCTTCAGTATGACTGCTTTCATGCCTGCAAAGAAAATTGGCACATGTGAAATATTTACCACAGTCATTTCATTACAATAATAAATATATTTATCTATATGAATTAATTTCATAATTTGGTCTAATGGTAAAGAAGAATCAAATTTTAAAGTTTTATCACTTTATTCACATTCACGGTATTCCCCTTCATTATGGGTATTTTTGAAGATCCCTGTGATGGTAAGAGCATTTGTTATGTGGATCACTTTTATAGCATCATTTTTCTATAAGAGGTTTTCTCCTATATATGAAGAGTATTGTAAGAATTCAGAGTTTTACCACAGCAAACCCATTCACAAATTTTTGTACTGTATGAATGATAATTCATTTACAAAGTGAACCAAGACAAGCAGAAGTTCCAAATTCCTAGTATTCATGGGTATTTTCAGCAATATGAGTTTGCTGATGAATTCTCAGTGAAGTTGCAAAACCAATTAACAGTAACCATTTATCACAGTCAGAAAATTTACTCACAGTGGGGACTACTACCAAATCAGTTGTTCTTGGAGAAAGACAGGGACACTGCTTCTTTCAATAACCCTATGCTCATGTGTGCTCATTTTGACATATGACATACCAGTTTAATTTACAAAAATAATAAAGATTTCCACATTGAATTAACAGAGTTTGCTTTTCTTCATCATAGACATGTCATATAGGGATTAAGGTTTCTCCACAACAATATTCTTGATTCTCATAAGCTGCTCCTTTCACTAAACTTTACAATGTTACTGAACGAAAATTAGTAACACTGGTTCTACTATGTAATTTTTGCTTATTAGAAGGTTTTGGACACATACTGATCACCAATTCAGTGTGTACACCTCTTACAATATCTGAGTAGATAGAATGAGACTAAATAGATTGGCAATTCAAGTCAGTAGCTGTAATGTCCATATGATTCAAATAGTATTTTTGTTACAATATTATTTTATTTTCTTCTATCTTAGGGGAGTGCCTTGTAAACACAAATCAGATACCTGACATTGAAGTACATGGAATTATGAGATTTTAATGATCATCAGTACACTTAAAGCAGTGCTGTTTTTACACTGTTGCTTTTCTTTAAAACTTCCAGGACATAGCCATGTGTGCTGGTACATGCCTTCAATCCCAGCACTTGTGGAGGCAGAAGCAGGCAGATCTGTGTGACTTTGAGGTCAGGCTGGTCTAACAAGCAAGTCTAAGAAAGTCACAGAGACCCAGAAAAAAATCTATTTCAAAAACAGAAAATAAAATGCAGCCAATAAACAAACAAACACAAACACCAGATTTCCGGGACACATTAAAATTTAAGATTTATATCTGTATCAACATGCACATAAAGTTACCTTTTATTACTTGTAGAACTTTGAAAATGTTCTTCAATATTATGGTCATCCCAATTGTAGCCTAAAATATAGTACCAGAAAATATATATTATTGGAAATATCATGTTATTATTAAGGCGAAACTTAAATCACTATCTTCTGTGACCCTTAGATCCATGCCTGACTTATTTACCTCATTTCTCCTCATTCTCAATTGGAATTACAGAAGAGGATCAATAAGAAAGTAAAAGTTGTCTCTTTATTTTAAAAGTGAAAGAAAAATTGCAGTCTTACCTATAGCAGTGAGGTTTTCACAGGTCTCTAGCATAACATCTTTGTAGAGTTGCTTCTGGGAAGGTTCCAGCAAGGCCCACTCTTCTTGGCTGAATTTCACATGCACATCATTGAAGGTCACTGAATTCTAAAATATGCCATACATTTGTACAACAGAAACAGTGGCAACAATATAATTTATACATCATTTTCAATATAATCATATAATTCTACTGCTTCTTCAATTTATTTTCTGACACAGAAGTGTGAATGTTATACAGTTGGGTGTTGTGCGTGATGTGAAGTAGGGGAGATGAAAAAGCCTAAAGGTTAGATTGAAAAAAAAGGCGTGCTTCAAAAACCTGTGTTTCATCAGTTTGTAAGACATGAATATAAAATAGCCATTAGTTGGGTTCTTGAGCAATCTATGAATCATCTTCAGTTACTTGGGTGAGTAGGTCAGGACCCTGTCATGATACAAGTGGAAGGACAAAACACAGTCATGATATTTTATATAGCAACAAATGAGATGTGTTGATCAGGGGACAATGAACAGATGGGTAACATCAGTCAAAAGACAACATGGTACTGAATATTATGTTTTGACCAGGGCTCAGGGATGTGGCATATCAGTATGTGAAGAGGGGGGGCTCATATATTTGTGGAAGGGAAAGTGGACTACAGTGAATATATGGATAAAAATAATGTGAGTGGCAAGCAACAATACTCATAGCCAATAACATCATATTTCTGAGTGACCAGACAAAAGAAAAGGAATAGAACACATGATTATTCTTTGATCATTGTTTTGTATATCCTCCTTACTAAATAATGTAGTCTATAGATTAAAAATAAAGATTAAAACTTTTCTATTAAAAAAAGAAATGTTAATGTTATCACTAAGTCATTTTAGAAGAAAACGGAGTAACAAGTTTTAACTGTATCATATCTGAACTTTTTGAAGAGGATATAGCTTTGGAATACACATGGCAATTAATGTGGACAAAGACAAATAGAGAGAAGAGTGTGAAATAGAGAGACAGAGACATAGAGACAGAGACAGAGAGAGAGAAATTAACAGATGAACAATACTAAGTACAGATCAGAGAAATTTATTAACAGTTACTAACTACAAAAAATGGTGGACAAGCTGGGTATATTCTGTCATGTCTTCAATTCCATCACTCAGGAGGCAGACGCAGGTGTATCTTATTGAACTGGATGTCAGCATTATCTATTCAAAGAGTTCTAGGACAGCCAGACCTATATAGTAAGACAGAGCCTCCTCTAAAAGTCAATCAAACAAACACAAAATATTGAAAGAACTCAGAGGTCTTTACTGAAGCTTCTACAAGGAATTATACACTCACTCCTGTTGTATATTTATTCTCCAGAAATCTGCACTTCCCCAGCTTAAACTGTAACTTCAATGATATCTTACTAAAAGGGAATGTATGTTTAAACAGCTAAAAATAGAAAGATGAAAATATTAACAATGTAAATGCTGATCATAAATAAGCAACATAAAACAGGACAGATGGCTCAGCAGTGAGGAGTTCTTGCTGCTCTTTCAAATAATTGGGCTCAATTGTCAGTGATTACCTGGGACCCACTACTATCAATTGTTATAAATTCATGAGTTCTAAAGACATCTTGAGACTACTGTGAGGATTAGGCACACAAGAGGTGCATATTCATGCGTATAATCAAAATACTCATATTCAGTAAAAATTAAAAATAGATCCCAGATGGTTGGGCTGATTGCATACTGTGTCTGATAAGCTGGGTAGCAGAGACTGCATGGCGTCCAATAGTTGGATCTGTGGGTCCCAACTGACTGTGTTTCAAATGTAAGAAGAAAACCAATGATGAGGAAAACAATCGGGTCCAACCTCAGAGCACCCAGCTAATCTCTGGGAAAATTCCTGGGATGTTGCAACAGGAATAAGGTTTTCAAGCAAATGGACCCAAGAAGCAAGCAGGAGTAGATATTCTAATATCTAATAAAGTAGACTTTCAACCAAAATTATTTGAAAGGGATGAGGAAGAGGGAATCCAAGATGGCATTGCCAGGAGGACCAGGACAGGAACAGGACAGCAATATTGGTACAGCAACTAAAAGACTGAACTCTGTGCCCTAAAACAACAGCAATCGTGTTTCCCAGGTGAGAGGAAACTCCGTGGTATGGGGATCCACTCTCAGGTCACTCAGTGAGAACCCGGAAAATATCCCAGGCGCAGGATACACCTGTGTGTCCTGATCACCTTTCCAGGCCAAACTGTGTGCTCCAGGGCACCAGAGACTGGGAGCTCCAGTCTAAAAAAAAAAAAAAAAAAAAAACAGGGAAGAAGAAAGTGGGACTGACCCCAGGTCACCCAGTCTATCCCTGGAAAAGGTCCTGCAGACTGGTGGGTGCACAGCTGCCAGCCTTGAGTGGGCCTCCAGTCACTAGACCTGCATGCCCTACTCTCCATCACAGACAGAACTGTGTGCCCCAGGACACTAGAGGATGGGTTTCCCTGTTTGGAGAAAACCCCACAGGCAGGGAAAGAGCAGGTCCCAGCTTAGAACACTCAGCCAACTCCCACACACACACTACCACCACCACACATGGGAACATTCTTGGAAATGTTTTCAGGTTCTTTCCCAGTCACCAGCTTGGTAGCCATCTGGCAAGTGCCTACCCATTCTACACACCATGTCAAACACCACAGAAAAGGTCTTCATGTTGGGAGAAAACCCAAAGGTGGAGGAAACATCTGGCCCTACCTCAGGACACCTAGCTCTGGAAAAGTTTCTGGTTATTCACAGGCTCCAGACTCTAGCCTCCTGCTGCACATGTGAGAGCAGTGCTCAGCTTCTACTGATTACTACTTGGGAACTGGGGCAAAGAGCTTTAACCTCAGACCTACAGAAGCCTGGGATACCCAAGATCAACCCCCAGATACTGCTCCAAGGGACAACCAGTTATCCATAACTAAACTGACCAAACCATGGGGTACCCAGGCTATAGCTGCAGCTTACTAAATTTACAGCAAGAAAGCCAGAAGCAGGACAACTGTCTCCAGGACTTCTCTGGGTGAGAGGAGAGCCACCTTGACTAACAAAGACCACAATTACCACTCAGATCTATGTGCCTGTGGTGAGTTTTGGCAATTCCTGAAAAATACCTGCTATTCAGTGACCGTACCCCAAAAGCTGAGGAGGCCTCCTTCAGGAAAAATCATCTTCCTGCCAAGGGGATTATCCCCACCACAGGATTCCAGGAAGCACCAGAAACTAACACCCAACACCTAAGATAGCCAGATGGATAGAGGTAAGTGTAAAAGCTCAAAAAGACAGAGCAATATGGCATCTCCAGAACCCAGTTATTCATTGGCAAGCAGCCCTGGACATACCAGGGTAAATGAAATTCAAGAAGATGACCTTACATCTGTGCTTATGAACAGGATAATAGAGGAAAAAATAAACTGCATAAAGACCTAGATGAAGATAAAGTCAAACAGATTATTGCCATTTGCAAAGAAATGGAGGAAGATAAAGTCAAACAGATTATGTACATCCTTAAAGAAATACAGGAAGTTGCAGCCAAACAATTTGTGGCCTTTAGAGAGGAAATACTTAAATCGCTAAAAGATATTAAAGAAACAGAGGATTGTTCAAACAAACAGCTGACGGAATTGAAGGAAAATACAGTCAGAGAAGTGAAAGAAATCACTAAAATGGCTCAAGATCTGATAAGAGAATTGGAAAAAAATAAAGAAAACACAAGTGGAGTAAACTGTGGAGAGAAAGAACTTAGGGAGGAAAAGAGGAACTACAGAGGTAAGCATAAGCAATAGATTACATGAGATGGAAGAAAGAATCTTAGGTGTGGAAGACACAATGGAAGAAATAGATGTAGCTATCAAAGAAAATGTTAAATCTAAAATTTCCTGACACAGACCATCCAAGAAATCCAAGACAACATGAAAAGCAAAACCTAAAAATAATAGGAATAGAGGAAAAAGAAGATTCCCTCCTCCAAGGCCCAGAAAATATTTTCAACAAAATCATTGAAGAAAATTTCCCCAACTTAAAAGAGAGGTCTATAAGAATACAAAAGGCCTACAGAACACCCAATAAATTAGACCAGAATAGAAAATCCTCCCACCACATAATAAACAGTAAGTATACAGAACAAAGAAAAAATACTAAAAGCTGCAAAGGAAAAAGGCCAAGTAACATATAATGGCAAACCAATCAGAATCACACCTGACTTTTCATCAGAGACTATGAAAGCCAGAAGGCCCTGAACAGATATCATGCAGACCCTAAGAGAACACAGATGACCACCCAGGCTACTATACCCAGCAAAAGTCTCAGTCATCATAGATGGAGCAAACAAGATATTTAATGACAAAAACAAATTTAAACAATACCTACCCACAAATCCAGAGGTACAGAAGCTCCTAGAAGGAAAACTACAATCCAGGAAAGCTAACTACATTCAGGAAAACACAGGAAAGAAATAATGTCATTACAGCAAAACTAAAAGTAACCAAGCACACAAACACACTACCACAAGCAACATCAAAATAAAAGGAACCAACAGCGACTGATCATTAATTTCCCTCAACATCAATGGACTTAACACTTCAATAAAGACGCAGACTATCAGAATGGATATGTAAACAAGACCCAACAATCTGTTGCATACAAGAAACACATCTAAGTCACAAAGATAGACATTACCTGAGAGTAAAAAGCTGGAAGGTTCCAAGCAAATCGACCCAAGAAACATGCAGGAGTAGCCATTTTAATATCTAATAAAGTAGATTTTCAACCAAAATTAATCAAAAGACATGAGGAAGGTCATTTCATACTCATCAAAGGAAAATTCCGCCAAGAAGAAATCACAATTCTGAACATCTATGCTCCAACGACAAAGGTACCCACGTTTGTAAAAGAAACATTAATAAACTTAAACCACACACAAATCCCCATACATTACTACTGGGAAACTTCAACACCCCACTCTTAACAAAGGACTGGTAAACAACAGAAATTAAACAAAGAAACAATATCTCTAATAGAGGTCACGTATCAAATGGACCTAACAGATATCTACAAAATCTTACACCCAAAGACAAAAGAATTTACCTTCTTCTCAGCACCTCATGGAACCTTCTCCAAAATAAACCATATCGTTGGTCACAAAGTGAGTCTCAACGGATACAAGAAGATTGAAATAATGCCTTGTATCCTATCTAATTACCATGGACTAAAGCTGGACCTCAACAACAACAGAAATAGCAAAAAGCCTACACTCACATGGAAACTGAACAACTCACTACTAAATGACACTTAGGTCAGGGAATAAATAAAGAAAGAAATTAAAGTCTTCCTAGAATTCAATGGAAATGAAGACACAACACAACCAAACTTATGGGAGACAATGAAAGCAGTGCTAAGAGGAAAGTTTATAGCACTAAGTGCCTTCAAGAATAAATTTGTAACATCTCACACAATCAACTTAATAGCTCATCTAAACACCTTAGAAAAAAAAAGAAGCAGACACACCAAAAAGAATAGACACTGGAAATAATCAAACTCAGGACTGAAATCAATAAATTAGAAACAAATAAAACATTTCAAAGAATCAATGAAACCAAGACCTGTTTCTTTGAGAAAATTAACAAGATAGACAAACCCTTAGCCAAACTAACTAAAAGGCAGAGAGAGATTATCCAAATTAACAAAATCAGAAATGAAAACGGGACAAAACAAAAGACACTAAGGAAATCCAAACAATCGTTAGGACTTACTTCAAAAGTCTATATGCCACAAAATTTGAAAATCTAAATGAAATGGACAATTTTCTTAATCAATTACACTTACCAAAGCTGAATCAAGAGCAGGTAAATCAATAAAATAGTCCTTTATCCACTAAGGAAATAGCATTCCTCAAAAGACTCCAATCCACAAAAAGCTCAGGACCAGGTGGTTTCAGTGCAGAATTCTACCACACCTTCAAAGAAGAGGTAACTCCAGCTATCTTCAATTTATTCCACAAAATAGGAACAGAGGGAACTACGAAACTCATTCATTGAAGCCACAGTCACCTTGTAACCTAAACCTCACAAAGACCCAACAAAGAAAGAGAATTTCAGGCCAATGTCCCTTATGAACATTGATGCAAAAATACTCAACAAAATACTTTGCAAACCCAATACAAGAACACATCAAATATATCATCCACTATGACTATGTAGGCTTCATGCCAGGTATGCAGGGGTGGTTCACTATACAAAAATCCATCAATGTGATCCACAATATTAAAAAATTGAAAGAAAAAAACACTTGATAATCTCCTTAGATGCTGAAAAAGCATTTGAAAAAATCCAGCATCCATTCATGTGTAAACTATTGGAGAGATCAGGGATACAAGGCACATACCTAAACATAGTAAAAGCAATATACAGCAAGCCTGTAGCCAACATCAAGCTAAACGGAGAGAAACTTACAGCAATCCCACTGAATTCAGGGACAAGGAAAGGCTGCCCACTCTCTCCATATCTCTTCAACATAGTTCTGGAAGTCCTTGCTAGAACAAGAAGAAAATTAAAGGAGACCAAAAGGATACAAATTGGAAAGGAAGAAGTCAAAGTATCACTATTTGCAGATTATATGATAGTATACCTGAGTAACTCCAAAACTTCTACCAGGGAACTCCTACAGATGATAAACACCGTCAGCAAAGTGGCTGGATACAAAATTAAGTAAAAAAAAAAATCAGTAGCCCTCCTGTATACAAAAGATAAAAGGGCTGAGAAAGAAATTAGGGAAACAACACCCTTCAAAATAGCCACAAAGGACATAAAGTACCTTGGTGTGACCATAACCAAACAAGTCAAAGACTGGTAAAAAAAAAAAAAAAAAAAAAAAAAACTTCAAGTCTCTGAAAAAAGAATTAGAAGAAGATATCAGAATATGGAACTATCTCCAATACTCATGGCTTGGCAGGGTTAACATAGTAAAAATGGACATCTTACCAAAAGCAATCTACAGATTCAATGCAATTTCCATTAAAATACAACAGAAAAAAAAATAATGTATCCTGATGTTATCCTCAACAAGCCAGTGAAAAACATATAAATATATATATATTTATATATTTAAACATATATAAATATATATATATATATATATATATATATATGTTTTTCACTGGCTTGTTGATGATATATATATATATATATATATATATATATATATATATATATATATGGCAGAGAGAGATTATCCAAATTAACAAAATCAGAAATGAAAATGGGACAAAACAAAAGACACTAAGGAAATCCAAACAATCGTTTATAATATATATATATATATATATATATATATATATATATATATATATATATATAACTTCAAACCTTGAAACAACTACAAACCTTGAAAGAAAAATTCTGAAATTCATATGGGATGCAATGAAAGCCCTCTGAAGAGGAGTTTGAATAGCAACAAAGGCCGTCATAAGCTATTGGAGACATCCCATACAAGCAACTTAATGGTATACCTGAAAGAACCAGGAAAAAAAGAAGCAGACACACCCAGCAAGAGTAGACAACTAGGGAAAACCAAACTCAGGGCTGATATCAACAAATTAGAAACAAAGATAATAATTCAAAGAATCAACAAAACCAAGAGCTAGTTCTTTGAGAAAATAAAAAAAAAAAACACAGACAAATTCTTAGCCAAACTAAGTAAATGGCAGAAAGACACTATCCAAATCAACAAAGTCTG
Source organism: Meriones psammophilus (assembly GCA_036365155.1). NCBI lineage: Eukaryota > Metazoa > Chordata > Mammalia > Rodentia > Muridae > Meriones > Meriones psammophilus. Next base: position 116,273 of record JAEOAE010003833.1, read on the forward strand.
AAAGAAAAAGATATAATAGACACTGAGAAAATCCAAAGAACCATTAACTTTTATGTCAAAAGCCTATATGCCCCAAAATTTGAAAATCTAAATGAAATATACAATTCTCTTTAAATTCCACTTACCAAAGTTGAATCAACATCAGGTAAAGATATTAAATAGTCTTATAGTGACTGAGGCAATAAAGGCAGCCATCAAAATACTCCCAACCAAAAAAAAAAAATCCAAGGGCCAGATGATTTCAGAGCAGAATTCTACAAGACCTTCAAAGAAGAGAGAATACTGATATTCTCCAAATTATTTCACAAAATAGAAATGGATGCAACATGACCAAATTCCTTTGGTGAGACCACAGTCACCTTGATAAACCCACAAGATAGAGAACTTCAGACCAATCTCTTTTATGAACAATGATGCAGAAATACTCAATAAATACTCACAAACCAAATCCAAGAACATATCAAAGATACCATCCACCATGACCAAGTAGGCTTCATCCCAGGCATGCAGGGGTGGTTAAGTATATGGAATCTATCAATGTAATCCACCATATAAACAAATTGAAAAAAAAAAAAAGACCATTTTCTTAGATGCTGTAAAAGCATTTGACAATATCCAAAAGTTATTCTTGTTTAAAGTCTTAGAGAGAGCAGGGACAAATGCACATATCTAAAAATAGTAAAGATAGTATGCAGAATATATACTGAATATACAGAATATATACAGAATAGTATATAGCTAACATCAAACTAAATGAAAAGAATGTTAAGTCAATTCCACTGGACTTGGGGACAAGACAAGGCTACACACTCTCTCCAAATCTCTTTAATATAGTACTCGAAGTCCTATCTAGGGTAATAAGACAACTAAAGGAGATTAAGGGGATACAAATTGATAAGGAAGAAGTCAAAGTAGCTCTATTCACAGATGATATGACAATATACAAAAATGACCCCAAAAAATCTACTGTAGGGAACTCCTACAGTTGAAAAACACTTCAGCAAAGTGGCTGGATATAAAGTTAACTAAAAAAAAAAAAAAAAAAAAAAAAAAAAAAAAAAAAAAACTCAACAAAATACATTCCTGTATGCAAAAGACAAATGAACTGAGAAAAAACTAGGAAAAAACACACCCTTCACAGTAAAAAAAAAAAAAAAAAAAAAACAATGTATTTTGGTGTTATCTTCAACAAGCCAGTAAAAAACCTATATGAACAACAACAAAAAAAAAAACCCAAAAACTTCCAGCCTCTGAAGAAAAAAATTGAAAAAGATACCAGAAGATAGAAATATCTCTCATACTCATGGATCAGTAGGATCAACATAGTAAAAATTGCCATCGTACCAAAAACAATCTACAGATTCAATGATATTCCCATCAAAATATCAATACAATTCCTTAAGGAATTTGAAAAAATCATTCCCAGCTTCATATGGAAAAATAAAAAGCCAGAATAGCTAAAACAATCATGTTCAAAGACAGATCTTCATTAGGTATCACCATCCCTGATCTCAAGCTCTACTATAAGACAATAGTAATAAAAACTGCACAGTACTGTGATAAAAACAGAATGGTGGATGAATGGAATTGAAGTGAAGACCCATAAATGAACCCACACACCTATGGACACTTGATTTTTTTGAAAAAAGCCAAAAAACCATACAATGGAAAAATGACAGCATCTTCAACAAATGGTGCTGGTCTAACTGGATGTCTACATGTAGAAAAATGAAAATAGATCCATATTTATCACCCTGCATCAAACTACAATCCAAGTTGTTCAAAGACCTCAACATAAAACCAGATACACTAAATCTGTTAGAAGAAAAATTGGGAAAGAGCTTGATCTCATTGGCATAGAAGGTAACTTCCTTAACAGAACACCAAGAACACTGGCTCAAAGATCAAGAATTAACAAATAGGATCTCATGAAAGAAAAAAAAGCTTTTATGAAGCAAAGAACTCTGTCAGTAGAACAAGATGACCGCCTACAGCCTGAAAAAGATCTCCACCAACCCTAAATACAACAGAAAGAGCTAATAAACAATATATATAAAGAGCTCAAAAAATTAAACTCCAACAATCCAAATAATCCAATTTAAAACTGGGGTACAGAACTAAACAGAGATTTCTCCACAGAGGAATATCAAATGGTGGACATTAAATGCTCAATATCTGTAGTCATCATGGAAATGCAAATGACATTCCATCTTAAACCCATCATGGCTAAGGTCAAAATGTGAAGTGACACAGCTAATGAGAATGTGGAGAAAGAGGAATACTCCTCCATTGCTGGTGGGAGTGCAAACTTATACAACCACTTTAGAAATCAATCTGATGCTTTCTCAGACATTGAAAATAGTGTTACTTCAAGACCCAGCTCTACCATTCCTGGGCATATATAAAAAAAAGATGCTCCATCATTCAACAAATATATTCACTCAACTGTGTGTTCATAGCATCTATAATCATAATAGCCATAACAGGGAAACAAACATGTCTCTCAACCAAACCATTGTTTTACAGAAATTGCGGTACATTTACACAATGGAATGCACCTCGGGTATTTACAAAATAAAGGAAACTATAAAATTTTCAGGCAAGTAGATGGAACTAGAAATGATCATCCTAAGTGAGTTATTCCAAACCCAGAAAGACATGCATGATATATACTCATTTGTAAGTGGATAATAGGCATAATACAGGATAAACATACTACAAGCCACAGGCCTAAAGGAGCTAAATAAAAAGAGGACCCTATGGAGGATGGTCAATTGTTGTTCAAAAGGGCAAATAGAATCGACACCAGAAGTGACAGAGGAGAGGGAATAGGATGAGATGAGAGCCTAACATACATATTCTCTGAAAGACTCTACCCAGCAGGGGTTCAAAGCAGATGCTAAGACTCACGTTCAAACTTTGGATAGAGCACAAGGAATCACAGGATAGAGTGGGTGGATAGAATGTAGAAAGACCCAGAGCTGACAGGACTTCCATAAGAAGACCAACAAGGACAAAAAATCTGGGCCCATGGGACTTGGAGAGACTGATGTACCCACCAAAGACCATTCATGAAGAGGACCCAGACTTCTGCTCAAATGATGCTGATAGGGAGCTCAGTCTTCATGTGGGATCCATAGCAAGGGGAGAAGGTGCTGGCTCTGACATGGACTCTGTTGTCTGCTAATTGATCATTTCCCCTTGGTGGAGGGGGCATTGCTACGCCACAGAGGAAGAGGATGCAGGAAGTCCTAGTGAGACTTGATAGGCTGGGTTCAGATGGTAGGAGAGGAGGGCTCCCTGTATCTGAGATATAGGAAGTGGGATAAGGAGGAAAGAAGAATGGAGGGTGAGACAAGGAAGAGTCAAGGGAGAAGATTACAATTGGGATGTTAAGTGGATAAATTATTTTTTAATTTAATTACTTTATTTATTACAATGTGTTCACTTTGTATCCTTGCCATAGCCCCCTCCCTCATCTCCTCCCAGTCCCACCGACCCTCCTTCTTCTGACCCTATGCCCTTTCTCTAGTCTCCCAATTGGGGAGGAATTCCTTCCCTTCTAGCTTATCAGGTCTCATCAAGGATGGCTGCATCATCTTCCTCTGTGGCCTTCCAAGATTGCACCACCCAGAGGAGGTGATCAAAGACACGAGTTCATGTCAGATAATAAATAAAAAAAACAAATTTAAATTAAAAATAAATTAAATGTGAATAAAGCAAACAAACTAAAAAAAAAACAAAAACAAAAAACAAATACAACAGGTATTAAGAGTGTCACACACCTACAATTCAATGACTCGGAAAGCTCAGATAGTGTTAGTGTCATGAATAAATGGCATCCTAAGAAATTAAATATACTCCCTGCCAAATTTCAAATGCAAGATGTTGATGAAGATCAACACAATAACCTATGCTTACATATACAAAACAAAACAAAATAAATACCTAAAACTCTATATTCCATGCTCAGCACCCAATGATGGTGATGTTGATGCCAGGCATGTTGGCCTAGATTTAAGCCCAACACTCGACTGGAGTTAGAGCTGTAAGTTCAAAACCTGCCTGGTCTACATTTAAACTTTCAGGAAACATCCAGGAACTCTGGGACATTATGACACCACAAAACTTGCTGATAATCAGATTAGAAGAAGAAGGATGAGATCAAAGGTCCAGAACACATTTTCAACAAAGTTGTACAAGAAAAATTTCTTAACCTAAAGAAGAAGATGTCTATCAAGGCACAAGAAGCATACAAAATACCAAAGACACTGGACCAGAAAAGAAAGTCCTCTTAACAGAGAATAATCAAAATGCTAAATATACAGATCAAAGAAAGAATATGAAAAGCTGCAAATGAAAACAAACAAACAAACCAAACTAACCAACCAATCAGACAAACCAAAACAAACAAAAACCAACCAAAAAAGAAAAAAAGGCAGATCTATTGGATTTAATCTTGTATTCTCAGTAAAAATGCTAGAAGTTGAAGAGCTTAGACAGAATGCTTCTGATTCTAAAAAAAAAAACTACAGAAGCCAATACAAATTACTAACTATGCCCAGAAACTTTCAATCACCAAATGGGGAAAATAAGATGTTCCATAAAAAGGTCAATTTTAAATAATATGTATCTATAAATACAGCCCCACTCAAGGTGCTAAAAAACCACCACCACCACCACCAAAATAACAATCACTGTTCAATGATATCTCTTAGTAACATTGACCCAAATTCACCAATAAAAAGACACAGGCTCACAAAATGGATGATAAAACAGAATCCACCCTCCTAAATACATCAAACACAGCTTCACATCAAGATAGATATTATCTCAAGGTAAATGTTTGAAAAAGATATTCCAAATAAATGGACTAGAGTATCAAGCTTGTATAGCAATTTTAATATCTAACAAAACAGACTTCAAAAACAACTAAACAAAAGATGGCAAAAAAACATGACATATTAAAATAAAACAACCAGCAATATAACATATCAATACTTAACATCTATGTCCCAAATATAAGAGCACCCAAGTTATAAAGGAAACCCTTCTGTAGCTTGCATCACATCCTGGTCCTCATAAACAGATAGGGGAAGGCTTCAATATATAACTCTCACCAATGGACAGGTCCCCCTGACCAAACTGAACAGAGAAATGCTCCAGCTAACTAACATCAAAAAACTAAATATACTCAAATGATGTTTATAGAACATCCACCTAAGCACAAAAGATTGTTCCTTCTTCTCAGCAACTCATATAATGTTCTCCAAAATTGATGATATACTTGAACAGTGGAAGTCTCAAAAGATAGAAGAAACTTGCAACAACCTTGTATATCCTATCAGACCACTAAGGTTTAAAGCAGCATATCACCAATAACAAATCAATAGAAAGCTTACAAACTCATAGAAATTGAACAACTCTCTACTGAATAAAAAATGGATCAAAACTGAAATAAAGAAAGAAATTAAAGACTTTCTAGAAGTCAATGAAATAAATACACAACATATCAAAACTCATAGTATACAATGGAAGTGTTGACCAGAAGACAGTTCATAGCACTAAGTACATTCAGAAAAATAATCAGAAAGATCTCTTAGTAGCAACTTAACAGCACACCTTAATACTCTAGAACAAAGGGAAGTAAACATAACTAAAAGGAGTAGACAGTTAGAAACTACTGAACTGTGTCTTCACTGGTAAAACCAAATGTTTCCACAGGAAAAGAAAGGTGGATCCTATCAAAATTGATCATGATTAGATTTGAATAGTAGATCTCCTGAATAAGCAGAGGTAACTGTTCATCAGACAGTGTGGTCATTCAGTCCAAACTAACTTAATAAAGACTAAAGTTTTCTTCTTAAATAAAAGAAAGATACATTTGTTGTTTCATATTAAAAACAGTTAAGAGGTTTAAAATGTTTGAAGTAAATTCAAAGGTATAAACTTGTTTGAGTTGGAATAATTTGGAGTGAATATAAATATTTGAGCAGTGTGGTGATAGAACATGCATTTAATCCCAGCAGAGACAAGCAGTTCTCTATTAATTAGTTGTTTTCTAAATTCAGGAGTTACAATGACAGGGTGTTGGTGGTTCATAGCCCTTAATCCCAGCATTTGGGAGGCACATGCCTTTTACATACCACCTGGGAGGCAGAGGCAGGTACATAGGATTTACAGTGATTTTATTTAAAAGCTGCTTGTAAAAGGCAGGCTGAAAATCAAAGTGAATGCCCTTTATTATCTAGAAATAAATACACTTTAAGGTATATTTGTAAACTTTCAAAGATTTTTTTAACTTTAATTGAGATATTATACTTTTTCTATTTCCAAAAAAACATTTTGCCCAATAAAAGATATAACATGCTTAAAAAAGCTACAAACCTCACCCCTGAATTAGGGATGGGGCAGGGTTTTGATTTAATCTTTTCAGGAGAATAAAATCATCCAACTAAAGAATATGGAGACCACTGGACACATGAAACTTCTGAAGAAAATGACAGATCACCAAAGAAAATGTCAAAAGAGAAAGAGTAAACTGGCCAACTGGTATCACATCACCTTCATGTTGTCTCTTCTGCCTTCTACAGACATAGTGCAAATTGTCTTTATGTGATTGCTAAAGAACAATCCAAAATCTCTATCTCATATAAGAAAAGCCACCTGGTAAGAAACAGAGGAAAACAGAAAAGTAAGGGATGATTCTATTGTCATGAATCTCATAATCTTTTGGCATGATGTGATTTCTGTACTTACCACAAACTTCAATAATCAAGAATTTGTACAGTGTTTGTGAAAGAATGAGAGGGTGGGAGAAAAAGCCAAAAACATAAGCCTAAAATATAGTCAAGTTTACATGAAAAGACATAAGGAAACTCTAACATGAAAAATGTCCACTGGACCAGAGATACCTTTGATTTTCTAATTAATAGAAATTAAATAAACACAGATTTCACAACTGTTATAAGACAAGCACAAAGTGACACCTAAACTGTTATATTTCTGACCCTCCAGCTACTACTAACCTCCTTTACAGAGAGTCCTTCTGCTCTGGAAGTCTCTTGGAAAATGGAGGTGACCATAAACATGGGTTATGGCTTGCAGTCCCTCATGTCCCCTTGTGGGTTCAGGCACAGCCCAGCCCTCGCCAACACTCACACACAATACAATGTTGGAGAATATTTTAATATGTTTCCTGATGCATGGATTTTGCCACAAGATGTGGAATCTGCCCTATCCACTTATTTAAAACCAGGCACACCTGACAAAATTCTGCATCTCAGAAATTCCTTTTGTACCCTGGAATTGAATTTCCCTAAACCATGCCATTGTGACTGGTGGAAGTAAAAAAAAAAAAAAAAAACATAATCAAGTATTGCTGAAGGATGACCACCACCACCTATTTTCTTCCAGTTTCAAAACTATTTGTAAAATTTGTTACACAAAGGTGTATGTGGAATACAACATTCATCATTTCTAGAAATGAGACCTTCAGTTTTCCAATCTGTCCACTGCAAAACCAACCAATGCCTGATATTATAAGCACAACAAATTTCTACTGCCCAGGCCACAAACTCTTCACTTCTTTGGACAATCAATTCTCAGGAAGGGTCAGAGGCCAAGGGTCTCTGACAAGATCACCACATGGAGACAAACAGAACCACAGCCTGAACCATAGTCTGAACTACAGTCCATCTCATTCAAAGCATATCAGGCTATGATAGCTCAGCAGCCTGCTCTTCCTGGCCTGGGGACAATGGCCCCACACTCAGCATGACATGGCCTCTGGTCTCACTCACAGCTCTTTACAGCTACATGAGACGAAAATCCCAAAATAAACCCATAAACTACCTCCCACTATTGCTCCTGACTGCTGGGCCTACCCAGAGTACCTCATTAGCTTGAACAATAGAGCTGAGTCTCAGGACAATAGTAGCTACTCTACCAGTGGATCAAAGATCAAATGATGCAGATAGCAGAGGCATTCTGCCCTAACCCCCCCTAAACCCTATGGGCACACAGAACCCTAGTGTTGTTATAAAAGAATGAAAATCCCAATTATTCGATTTTAAAACTTGCTAGCTCAGAGAGACAGAGAAATCACCCATCTGACCCTGCTACTCACCTCACCTCCAAGAGGAAAAAGCTCCAAAAGCTCACCAGTTCAGATGACAGCTCAGGGGGAATAGGCCAAAAGAACCCAAGGCCAAAGGCTTTCTAGCTCAAAGCTCATAAACCCCAAAATCTACCAAGCTAAAACTCCTTCCACTATTACACTCTGTGTTCAATACATTTCAGCTGAAAGTTCCACTTACTCTTTAATCCCTGTCATCTGGTTTCTTGATTTGCCTCTTGACCTAGGGTTAACATTAGTAAATCCTATGTGCAGAGAGCTTTTGAATTAAAGGTATGTTCTAGGGCTGACAGAACCATACCGTAATCACCTGTTTACAATAAACAGAAAGTTCTTGGAATTAAGGTTTGTGTTAGGGCTCAACCACACTAAACAAAGCTCAGGTTTTTACAGTTCACAATCTAAAGGATCACACTGGGATCAAATATCCTGTAACACCCTCATTTTGGAAATGTTTTAAAATACAATCTTCCTCCTTTCCCAGGGCACCTGCTCATCTTCCAAGATACAGGACATTTATGTTTGCACATTCCATTCCATTACATGATCAGTGTCCAGTGCAGTCATCTCTTCCTCATAGTTGGGAAGTCCTTCAGCAAAACTTCAGTCAAAGCCAAACAGTAACAACCATTAAAAAAACAAATGCCATGAATTTGAAAGCAAAGCAAGTAGTTAATGGGAGCTCAATGAAAATGAGAAATAAAACAAAAAGGATATGGCTGTACCTAGGAATATTGGAGTAGAAAGTTTATTATAGATAGACAAGAGAACATAGTCAGACACAGGGAAATCTGGGACAATCTAAAGTTGACATGACCCTGAGCTATGTGAGACGAGAGGAGAGAGGGAAGTGGAGAGCCAGAACAAAGGGCCAGGAGGATAAATGATAAATGAAAAAGACCAGGTAACCAAAACGGTTAGAATACATAAGGAAGGACAGCTGGGAGGAGGGCAGCTCAACTCCTGGGCTAGAGATCTGTGTTTGACACCCATACCTTGTAACAGGTAAGGACTGAGGGATACTGGGAGAACCTGACAGCCAAATCTGCTTTGATTGCTAAGTAGCCACCTTAACCATTCATCCCAGCATTTGAGGTATAAAGTAGAGAGGAATGAGAAGGTTGAAATGATTTCATTATAATCTCAAAAATTATTTTTAAAAGTTGAAAATGGCTTTATGGTCCAATATTCTTCAGGAATTCAAGTATATATTAGAGCACACAAAGTATTACTCACACCTTTTCTCTCAGGTTGTGCATTTTCAAATGGGGGAGGAAAAGCATTCCTGTTAGTCACTACCACACCACTTTGTCCAGATCTTCTGTGTTGTTTGAACTAGTGTAAACTGTAGAAATTTGCTTTCCAGAAACAAGTTCAGCAACTAATCCATATTTTTGATTCTCTTTGTGTATGACTCCCAGCCCTAATGTACAGTTTTCACTTTTATTGACCATCTAAAATTGATTACCTGACTCATTGCCATCTTCCCTCCTCCCCCTCCCTTTCTGTGTTGTGACAACACCAGCTTCAAAGTAGGTCAGTGAACTCAATTCTTACACAGGTCCCTCTTTATTTGTAATCACCCACCTGAAATGCCCAAACAAACAAACAAAACCCAGGGTGTTCAGTGGACACTCATTCACTGATCTCTTTTACTTCACACTCACCAGTCAGGGCCCACCTAAAAAGAGTTGCAGGATTATGTTCTAGGCACTGGGCAGTAGAGGCAGCATTCAGTGTTCAAATAAAGTGTAAACTACATAACATGTGAAAGGGTGATCTACAGGAGACATTGCTTTAAACAAAAAAAAAAATCAAAGCACTAGAGAAAAAAAGGAATGAAATTCTTAATGACTGGGGATTATCAGAGAATATTAACTAATAAGAGACTAGAGCAGTGATGCATCAACAAAATAAAATTTAAGAATACCAACAACTGACTTTTTTATTTATTTATTTATTATGTATACAGTGTTCTGCATGCATGTACACTTGCACACCAGAAGAGAGCACCAGATCTCATTATAGATGTTGTGAGCCACCATGTGGTTTTTTGGGAATTGAACTCCTGACCTCTGAAGAGCATCCAGTGCTCTTAACCTCTTAGTTGAAAAAAAAAACACATAGGCATACTGACTTTGAAAAACACAGGTCATTCTCTTGTAGAGTGAAAGCCATTAATAAGATACTGTTTAATGTTGTCCCGTGTACAATATTAGCTGCTGAGACCTGTAACCTGACAACACAGCTTTAGCCAATAGCCTGTGTCTCAAATTTGAACTGACAGAACTGTGTCAATGAGGATTGTACATATGGGCATAGGACAGTCCCTTAATTAAAAATTCAATATTCACTGGATCAAGTTACCTGACCTAAATTGTACACCCACCAATCTGGTCTGTTTTCATTTCACATTCATAAATTAATAAATACATGTTGGGAATTTACAAATTAAAAAAAAATCTCACCCTGCCACATTTCTAGATAATCCTGGTGAGCAAACATGTGTATCCCAGGATCCTAATCTCTAACAGGCCTGGTTAGCATACTACTTATCTGTGGAGTGTTTTACAGACAGTCTTCCCTCAGCTAAATTCTAACTGGGACCACTAGTTTCTCAGCAATAGTAAATCCTTTACATCATCAGTTCTACTCTTCTATATCACAGCTTAATATTGGAGTGCTCTCTGACACAAGACATACCATTTACAACCCCCACAAAATTCAAATGGATCTTTTAGAACTGAGAGAACCTACCTGACACCCCCAAAGGTCACCAGGAACTAGGCCTAAAAAAAGGTCACCTAAAGGTCACCAGAAAATGACTCTACCATAAGGTCACCAGGAATTGGCCATGGGTCACCAATTCCAAAAACAAGGTAGTAAGATTCCCTACCCAAGGAACAGCCTGAGGATAACCACAAGGATGGGAAGGTATCTTATCTCAAAGTGGGGCATTTGTGTTGAGCAGCCCACCAACCTTGTAGTAGAACATTCAATGACACAAAAAATACCTAACATTCCTGAGGCCTAGAGATAGCTCGCTCAATGTTAGTTATGTTAGCTAGCCAATCACTTTTGTAAAAAGCTTGCCCTTGCTGAATGTCACCCAATTCTGTAACTGTTAAACTGGAACTTCCTGGTCCTTCCTAAAACCCCAATCAAAACCCTGCCATGCAGCTGCTCAGGGCTCTCCTCTCTGATCCACTGTGTTGGTGATGATGGAGAGACCCAGCTTAAGCCCAAATAAAACTCTTTGCTCTTGCATATGTGGTCCAGCTCCTGGTGATCTTTGGTGACCCTAAAATCTGGTCATAACATGTGGGTTCTCATATTGGATCCCCAAGTCTCCCAAGCACCCCTGGCACATGGGGCTGAACAACAGCCAGTAAGTGAGCACTCTGTCTGTCTGTCTGTGTCTGTCTGTGTCTTTCTCTGTGTTTCTCTAGTTTTTTTTTTTAGGGCCTTGAGGCAAAATTTGTAATCTGTGTGGTCAGAAAGGTTAGAGCTGATGCTTTGGACAGCTGTGGGCCAGAGGGGGCCTGGAAGACTTTCCAGACCCCCCTTGAAGGGTCACATCTGTAAAGGGAGTTGAGCATCCAGTTTTCTGTGATCTCTGGACCTCAGAGAGGATGAATGTGCCCCTATCTGTAAAAGGTGGTAGAGTACCCAGTTTTCTGTGATCTCTGGATCTTTGGACAAGGACAATGCAGGTATCTCCTGCATCAGGGATTCACTGATAGCCTACTTTCATTTTTTTCCACTGCAGGAGTGGTGGGATCTGCTGTCTGGCTCTGTGTATTTTTCTGCTTCACAAGCAATGGGATCTAGTCTGTGTCTTGTTTAACTGTTTTGACTCTCTGCCAGTTTTTTTTTGTTTGTTTGTTTTTTTTTTTTGTCTCTGGGACTGACTGAGGACATGGGACAAAATCCTTCTATCCCCTAGACCTGATTCTTTCCCATTTCAGGGAGGCTTGAGCCATGCTCCACAGGTTCCAGTGAGAGTGGCAAGGAGGTGCCAAGGGATTGATACAGTATGTGGAGCCCCAGGCTTGGCACCTCTGCCAATGTTCTCTGGTCTCTGGTCTGGCAGATCTTATCCACTACTCTGGCCTCGGGTCTGGCAGAGCGTGTCCCCTGCTCTGGACTCTGATCTGGCAAGAGATTTCCTGCTGCTGTGGTCTCTGGTCTGGCAGAGTTTGGCTGGTGCTTTGGCCTCTGGTCTGGTAGACAGAGATCAACAGATATGTTGCTGCTCCATTCTCTGGTCTGGCTGAATGCAGGTCACCATTCCAAACTCGGGTGTAGTTGGGTGGAGCCTGATTTGGGGGTAGGTCACCACTAATGGAACAGGATAGAGGGCCCATAGAGAGACAGGCCACTGTTCTGAGTTTTGGTATTTTCTTCTTCCATTCTCTTTGAGCGCATTATACCCAGTACATTTTTTTCCTTTGTTGTACTTTTGTGATTTTGTTTGCTTGTGATGGTCTCAGTGGGCTGGTGATCAAACAGCTGTGCTCCATTGTGACTTTGCCTTCCCCATGTTCCCAACACTACAAGCTGGGGCACCTCTGGTCATCAGTGGGAACATATATTTCCACATATTTGGCTAGGAAGGCTCTGTTGGAGAGGGGTCTGTGTGCAGAAAATCTTGCTGGGCTGGACCTTGTTGCCTCCTTTCTATCTCTCTGAGGAAGGTGGTGACCTGAGGTTAGCTCTGGCTTGGAACAATGACCGCCAAATAATGTTCTTAGCTGAAACGTATTGTAGTTATTACTATTATTATTATTTGGTTAGGGTCCCTGTAGCCCAGCCTGGCCTTAAACTAAACAGCTATAAGATGACCTTGAATTTCTGATCCTTCTGCTCCACCTCTTATCAACTGAGCTACACTCCCAATCCCACAAACTTCTTTTTTTTTTTTTTTTGAGCCATAGGTGGCTTCAACAAGGAAGTGAACTGAACTCAAATAGGGAAGGCTTGGCTCCACTGAGCTCCTGGGTCTGAGCCTGTGTACTGGCACTGTACACAGAATACCCACCTGAGCACCTTGATATGTCACTTATTAGCCTGGCTGTACTTATGAGATTGTCACCTGAGAATGAAGCCAATTCTTTTTTTAGTCAAGGTCTCATACTGGCAACTAAAAGAATTTTATTAGAAAATCTTAGAAAGCACATGTATGATTGTGGTTTGAATGGGTGGAGAACCTCTGTCAATGTGCTCCCCAAAGTGCTAAAGGACATAAGCATGGGGAATGGGAGGGGGAGGGTAGATGAGGAATTCACCATGTCTGGGTATCTACCCCTACCCCCAGAAAATGAGTTGATTTACTTAATCACCAATGCAAGAAAAAAAATAGCTAGAATGCATTTGAGGTTCAAGGTTTAGAAGTGAGGCTGCAGGGGTCCTTTTGGCAATGCTTTCAAAGAATTGCATCCATTCAAGTGCAATGTTTTTAAATTCACACTGAGCAAGTAAGGCAGGGAAAGGGGAGGAGGAGGAGAATAAAAGGAGGACAGAGGAGTAACATGTTCAAACTTTCCTGTAAAAAAAAAAAAAAAAAAAAGGAAAAAAATCTTAATGAAGTCCCACTTTTTGTATGTGTGCCCAATAATTTTTTTTTATTATTATTTATTTAATTTTTGTGTTAAATATATTTTTAATTTTTAAACTTTTATTAATTACACTTTATTCACTTTGTATCCCCATAAACCCCTCCTTCCTCCTCTCCTAATCCCACCTACTTTTCCCTTTCTTCACGAATGATCCTCCCCAAGTCCACTGATAGGGAAGGTCTCCCTTTCCTTCCTTCTGATCTTAGTCTGTTAGGTCTCATCATGAATGGCTGCATTGTCTTCTCTGTGGCCTGAGATCAAAGAGCAGGCCAATCAGTTTATGTTAGAGGCAGTCCCTCTTCCCATTACTATGTAACCCACTTGGACACTAACTGTCATGGGCTACATCTGTGCAGGGGTTCTAGGTTATCTCCATGCATGGTACTTGGTTGGAGTATGAGTCTCTGGAAAGACCCTGGTGTTCAAATTTTCTCATTCTGTTGCTCTCATTGTGGAGTTTCTGTCCTCTCCAGATCTTACTATTTCCCACTTCTTTCATAAGATTCCATGTACTCTGCCCAATGTGGAAAGCCGGGGTTTGGTTGCCATGGCGCTGGCTTCCGCCCTCAAAACCGTTATGACAGTTATGACCATTGGGCAACAGTTGGCGTCATATGGGGTGATGGGTGAGCAGCCAATCAGGGGATGATACGTCATCTCACACCACTCTGGTGCGAGCAGGGCTTATATAAACAGCGCCACTTCGGGGACTCGGGGTCTTCCTCCTTTCATCGTTTGACTGCAATAAAGCTTGCTGCAGAAGGATCCTGTTGTTCGCGTGTGTTCTTGCTGGCGAGACGGCCACGCGGCTCGCAACAGCCCAACACTTGGCCATAAGTCTCAGCGTCTGCTTTGATAGTCTGCAGGGTAGAGCCTTTTAGAGGGCCTCTGTGGCAGGTTTCTAACTTGTTTCCTGTTTTCTTCTTTTTCTGATGTCCATCCTCTTTGCCTTACAGGATAGGGATTGAGCGTTTTAGTCAGGATCCTCCCTCTTGATTAGTTTCTTTAGATGTACAGATTTTAGTAGGTTTATCCTATATTATATGTCTATGTGAGTGAGTATATACCGTGTGCCAAAATTTTTAAGTTGTGTTTATGTGTACATTCCTTTAATCATATTTACATATATACTCTAAACATTTGCTGAATAATGGTGTTTCAATGTCTTTCCCACATTTCAACTGAATTATTTTTGGGCACTAAATCTAAACCTAATTCTTATCAATATTTGGAGGTTTTACTTGTTTTGAATGTGTGGTTTCATTTTCTTAGTTAACAGTGTGTACACAGTCCCTTACACCAGGGTCATCATATTTGGGTCTCTAACAAAGTAATGAAAAACAGTAAATAGTACTAATAATGTTAACGACTAAAATGAAAATAACCGAGTACATTGTACAATGATCTCAGATGCTCTTTTCAGACAGGACATTTTATGATGATTTTTTTTCATGAGGCACAAAATGCCTGCTAAACTTAAGGCTTGTTTACAACATTCTCTTGAAAAGAAGGTTCAAGATGCATCCTGAAGTCATAACATCAAATGATGTACAGAGAGGACATAATCACCTTTGCAGATATGATCTCCTAGGGATAAGTATGGTAGGATTCAAAGCTCAGGACACTTTCTGAGGATATGACTTCTCATAAAACCTAATGAAAAAATTGATTCATCCCAGAAAATGAACATATACATAAAACCAACTACATATAAAGCAGGTAAATGTCAGGAGAAGGACCAGGTTAAAAACTAACACCAAATAAGTATCACTGTTGCTGTATGTGGAATTTCTACCTTATTTGGAATGCAGAGACAAGAAGACTGTTAACCCCTGTATTGAAGGAAGTGCATCTGCATAAAGAAAAGCAATGTTTTGCTTCTCCTGCTCCTTTTTTTCCCCCTCCCCTTTCTCCTCCTTCCTTACCTCCTATATGTGAAGCAAATGTTCTACCTCTGAGTTGTATTCCTGCCTTCTGTACAAAACAGGGAGAAACAGATAGTCTTTGGATATAATGAAGCCAGATGCTAAATCTCACTAAAGCTTAAAGGAAGTAACTTGTTATGGGATAAGTGAAAGAGAACACAGAGAAGGCAACAGGCATAGAGTAGGCTGTCCTAGTAACTGCAGTAACAGAACAAGAAAAAGACTCCAGGAAAAGTTTTTTACAGATGGCACAATGGCTGGCATTAACAAATAAAATGCTACATGCTCCCATCCTTTAGGTGGGAATTCTGTATTACTATCAGATTATGAAGACTTTGTTAAAGGAATTTACTTTTTAAAAGGTTATTTGTCCTTCCACAGATAGTTATTGTGAATTAGGTACCCAGTACTGTGCTAAATCCTGAACACACAGAAAATGATTCATGAAAACACCATTCTTTCTCTATAAGCTTTCAGCCTTGTGGGGTAATCCACCATAAACAAACCTATAGACCATGCAAAGAAATATATACATCACTATAAATTCCACTATGAAACCTAACGGAAAGCAAGAGGTACCTAACACCCCAGAAAAGATAAAAGAACATACATATTCAAAGGCTGAGAGATGAGAACATTTTAGTTCAGTAGGTGAAATGAAAGAAGGTGAATTTGTTTTCAGTATACTAGGGAAGAAAGAAAGGAATGATGATGATGATGATGATGATGATGATGATGATGATAATAATAATAATAATAATAATAATAATAATAATAATAATAAAAGATTAAAGAAGAATGGTAGCCATCCCTCTCTGCTGCTGCTGTTCTTTTCATCCTTGCACCCTCTCATGTGCCTCTGTGCCCTCTAGTGGTGACGGGAGGCAACTTCTCCATCATTTCTCTCTGGAACTGTTGATTTAATCAGCAGAGCTTGCAGGGCTGGTGGTCCCCAGGGAGAGCCCAGGATGGGGAGGTTCTGTCAGGGTGACTCCAGGAAGTGACCACGCTTCCTCAGGCCGGTTCTGGATGGAACTCGAAACCCCGGTTGCCAGGTAACGGGAGGCCAGCAGCAGCAACAGCAGCATGGACAGACCAGCCGGTCCAGAGGAGCTGGAGAGATGAGTCTGTTCTGCTTCAAGACCTCCACGGACTCAGGTCTCAGAGAAGATAGCGGTGGTCGCCTGTGCCGCTGCTGGTGACATGTGGTGCGCTCCCTGACACATTTCTGGCTTGTTCCCCACTGGGAGACCAAGGTAACCAGGGCTGCCCTGCAGCAGGGAAGCTTTCTGGTCGACCCCACCCCCATCCACCGCGATTGCAGCCTGGAAGAGTGTTCCTGTTGGGACACTGAGGAATGATTTTCATGCCTGCTTTCCGCTTAGGTGTAGGGAAAGGGGTCATTGGTGCCCCTCGGGGTTTGCACACTTAAAGCCTCCCTCCTGCCCTGGTCCTTCCTCATAGCGAAAGGTAGTGAGCCTTCCTTCATGGCATCCTCATGCTCAGCAATGATCGCATGGACTATGTAAAGCAGATGATTCCCTATTTGCCCACCTTCTGGCCCTTTATCCAAAGATGGCCACCATCTGGTTGGTTCTGGACCTGATGCTGAAAAGGCAGGAGAGTGGTTCCACCAGGGATTTAGTCACCTATCAGATCTTCTCCTGCTGTTTCCCAGGGCCAGTGCCCTGTGCCCTCACAGAACAGGACGTGTCAGTCCCAGCAGCCTGAGTCCCAGACCAGACCCCTTACAGTGACATGGCCAAACATGGGCGATTGTGGCAGGGGTGGGGCTCTAACAGGTGCCATTCCCCTTCCCCAGGGAGTGTCACACACCACCCTTTCTCACACCATGAGCATCCTTTCCCTGTTGTGTAAAGGATTCTGGACCCCATCTGTGGTGTTTGAGATGAATGGAGGCCCCAGCACCCTCAACCCCCTCCTTGGGAAGATTTTAATAGTTCCTTCTGGATGTCTCGGTAGGTTGGAGACATGGGGCCTTAGGGGTGATACCCCTGTGAAATGTCACAGGTATAGATGCTTCAGGCCCGACTGTGAGGGGGACAAGCAGACAATGATGTGAGTGGGCTTGAGGCTGAGGGGGAGGTGAGAGGGGAGCGTTGTTTTGGGCGGCCAGGGTTGAGGACCAATAATGTCCAGGAGCCTCGCCTTTGGGGTTTTCTCCCTAGGGACTGTCCCCGAGACCTTGCCTGCTGGTAGAGGACAGAGCTTTCCCACAGGGATCCTGGGTTTTGAGCAGCAGAGGGTGGGACAGGAGAGGAAGGGCCTTGGGGGACAACCATGCCCTACCCCGCAGCCCTGAAGTGAGGCCAGGCTCCCGACACCATGTCCCTCTGCCCTGCTCTTACCCACAGGGCCAGGTTATCATTCTTGTCCCAGTGGCTGCAGAAATTCCCCAAGTTTTTCTGTGGGGCCCCGGACCTGGCTATCATGAGGTGGCTCCTAGACTATACCAGGATCCATGTGCCCACTGCAGAGTTGGACTGCCAATCTGGGGAGATCCTCCGGGCAATGGATAAGCCCAGGATAAGCTGAAGTCCGAGGAGGAGAAGGAGGAGGATGATTAGGAAGAGGGTGTGGACCTGGGGGAGGTGCCTGGTGAGCCAGCAGCTGATTTCAGCCCCGTGTCCCACAGGGGAAGTGTCCTGAAGCTCTGGCCAATGAAGAAGAACAGGATGTCTGTCAGCTTGACCGTTCTGCGGGTAAGAGGGGGGACTGTAATTTCCCTGGCATGGAGAGGCCATCTTGGGTTAGCTCACCCCATTCTGCATGCCTTCAGGCTGCTCCCCAATCGAAGATTACGGCTCACCCCTTTCTGTGCTCAGATCCTGGGCTACTTGGGGCCTCAATTGCAGAGCTGCCCATGCAAGAGGCCTTGGTGGCACAGGAGACATGGAGACTGGCTTCGGGGGCAGATGCTCAGCCCCAAGAGGATGCTGAGCTCCTGGATCACATGGCTGTGGGACCCCTAGTCTTGCCAGAAGCTGGACCAGTGCAACCTCCGGCTTTAGAATCAAAGGACGCACATGCCCTTGTGGACCTGATGGATGAGCTACTGTTTCTCTCCACTGTGGTGCACTTGGAGGCACCCAATCCCCTGTCCTCGCTGCCCAAGGTAGGCATATAGTTGGTACCATTGCTGACTGAGCTGCACCCAGCACCTGCTCCCCTTAGAGAAAAGATACTTTTTATTTTGTATATTTTTAAATTGCTGTTTTTCACTGTTGCGTTATTGTTGTTGGTTTCATATTATTATTAAAAAGGTGTTGCTTACTCAACTTAAGTGATGTATTCCAGAGATGGGGCCTCCCCATCTGCCCACAGTGGGTGGAGCCATTCCTGGGCAGTGGTCCTGGCTGAGCCAAGGGGTATGGAGCCTGTTTTTGTCAAGAGTTTCCTGTGAGTTGGGAATGTGCATCCATCTATAGAAGATGTTGCCAGGTGTGTAGATGGTGTGCAGGTGGTCTACTGGGATAGATTCAGCCCCAGAAAAAAAAAAGCCCAATAGGGCCAGTGCTTAATAGCAGACTTTTGGGGCCATAGCTGGGCCAAGAGCTAGGCTCTGAGGACCAGGACTAGGAACAGTACCAGGACCCAGCTCTGTGGACACTATCCCTGAGGGGGAAAAACCCTTTAATTTGAGATACAGAGTACATTTGGGGGATCATTTAAATCCATGATATTTCTACATAGCCATGCCTGTTTTAGAACTCAATCTTTGGAGCTTGGCATGGTGGCACAACACCTGTAATCCCAGCACTCAGGGAAGAAGAGACCTGAATTTGAGGCTAGCCAGGTCTACAAAGTAAGTCTAGGACAGCCAAGGCTACACAAGGAAATTCTGTCTAAAAAAAACAAACGAATGAATGAATGAACAAACACAAATGAGAACTCACTTTGTTGACCACGCTGACCACAGTCTCAGGAAGATTAGCTTGCCATGAACTTCCAGGTCTAGGATGACAGGGATGCACCTCTGAGCCAAGCTAAGATATTTTTAATGACCTATTCTTGAATTTTTTTTGTATAAATTTTTCTCTATTATTCTTTTATTAATTACACTTTATTCATTTTGTATCCCCCCCATAAGCCCCCTCCCCCTCCCCTCCCAACCCCACCCTACCTTTCCTTTCTGCATGCATGCTCCTCCCCACGTCCACTGATTGTGGGAGGTCCTCCTCTCCTTCCTTCTGATCTTAGTATATCAGATCACATCAGGAATGGCTGCATTGTCTTCTTCTGTGGCCTGGTAAGGCTGCTCCCTCCTCAGGGGGAGGTGATCAAAGAGCAGGCCAATCAGTTTATGTCAGAGGCAGTCCCTCTTCCCATCACTATGTAACTCCACAAGAAGAGCAACAGAACAAGAAAATTTGAACACATGGAACTTCCCAAAGACTCATACTCCAACCAAGGACTATTCATGGAGATAACCTAGAACCCCTGCACAGATGTAGCCCATGGCAGTTTAGTGTCCAAGTGGCTTACATAATGACCTATTCTTGAATCAAGGAATGAGAAGATAAAATAAGATGTACAAACTACCATTTTTTCTTTTAATGAACAATAATATGTCTTCAAATTCTACATTTATTTACAATTGCAAATCATTTCTGATGTTGTCAATAAGTGAGTTTTATCCTTTGCTTTAATTTCATACATGGAAAAAGTTTGAGTATGTATGTGCCAGTGATAGGATAACCTATTGCTGTTTGCTATCTGTTTACATCCCATATATGAGTTTTCGACATGAAACCAAAGAGTCTTTTGACCAGTGAAAAAACTGGCCCTTATTTAGGTTTAAAAATTATTTATGTATGTGCTGGTGTGTGAATTTGTATATACAATAGTCCAAGTATAGAAACATTAGAAACATCTATAGGAGTAATATGAGCTACCTAGAAATTGAACTCAAATCATCAGGCTTAGAAACAACCAACTATGCCCACTGAGACAATTTTCTGACATTCATTTATAGATCTGAGACTGTGTCATGAGCAAGTCTTTACTCCTAAAATGAACTAACACATTCCAAAACACAACAGGATTATATCATTTTAATTTGAAAATAGCATTTATTATTCAAATTATTTCATGTTCTTCCATTTTTATATAACAATAAGTTTATAATCTGGATTGAATACCATATTTTACTGATGTAATATTTCAATTAAGGTTATTTGACTATCAATGAACTCAGTAGGGAATGTCTGTGATAAGCAAAACTGGCAACAAGACATTGAACATCATATACCAATGAACAAAATAAATCCCACAAAGCTGTCAGCAAGTCTTCACACATCTGTCATGGCCTAAAAACCCATAGTAACATTACAAACACACAACATGCTTTTTTGAAATAAATATCATTGCTGTTACATTAGTTAACACCTCTAGATAATTCTCTCAGAAGGCAGTACTTCAACATTAGGTGCCTTATAGTAACTAATGGAAACACGAAGAAGAATGGAACTTTAAACATTATATATTTATATATATGTATATGAATACACATATATGCATGTATACAGTCATACATACACCCTATTAGGCATTTTAAAATTAACGTTGGTAAAAATAGAACACATCCAGGGAATATCTTCCACCCTTGGACCTGTACTCAGATGGCTGACACATGATAATCAAGATTTCAAATGCAGTTTTGCCTAATTACTGACACCCAAATCAGGCTTGAAAACAAACATCTTAAAGGAATTTATGAAAATGAAAAACAAAATCACCACACTTTCTCAGAGACCCTTCATTGAAAAGCATGATCACACTCTACCTGATATTAATAAGCAATGGATCACATAGATGACGGGAATCCCATTCTATTCTTTGCAGCAGAAAAATACCTATCACCAAGTAGAAATGCATTAGATCAACAACAGCCACAGAAAGAATATCAGAAAGACCTAATAAGCTTCTGTGATTGGATTTGATACACATACAGCAAACTTCAATACCTACACCAATTTGTGCTCTATATTGGTGTATATATTTACTATACACCAATATATTTCAAAATATAGCAGATAAACCACAGTTGGTGATCTCCTCCATTACATTATAAGTGAACATGGTAAATAAATTACTTCCTCCAAAGCTATGATAAAAAACAGATCAAAAATGTTTCTTTTCATTATTAAATTCTTAGGGTGTATAGAGTTTAGTATGTTTATCCTGTATTATATGTCTAATACTCACTTATGAGTGAGTATATACACTGTGTGTCTTTATGCTCCTGGGATACCTCACTCAGGATGATTTTTTTCTAGATCCCAGCATTTGCCTGCCAATTTCATGATTTCCTTATTTTTAAATGCTGAGTACTATTCCCTTGTTTAAATGTACAACAATTTCTGTACATTTCCTCAACTGAGGGGCATCTGGGTTGTTTCCAGCTTCTGACTATTACAAATAAAGCAGCTACAAACATGGCTGAGCAAATGTCCCTGTTGTACACTTGAGCATATTTGGGACGTGTCTTGGATCTTGAGGTAGCACTATTTCTAATTTTCTGAAAAAGTGCCAGATTGATTTCCAAAGTGGTTGTACAAGTTTACATTCCCACCAGCAGTGGAGGAGTGATCCCCTTTCTGCATGTCCTCTCCAGCATGTGTTGTCACTTGAGTTTTTTATCTTATCCATTCTGATGGGTATAATGTGAAATCTGAGGGTCATTTTGATTTGCATTTCCCTGATAACTAAAGAAGACTTGGAAGAGATAGTAGTTCCACAAGGAGAGCAACAGATAAAAAAAATACTGGTCACAGGGTTCTTTTCTGAGACTGATACTCCAACCAAAGACCATGCATGGAGATAACCTAGAACCTCTTCAACTCCTGCCTAGATATATTCCATGGCAGCTCAGTCTCCAAGTGAGTGGAATGGGAACTCCATTCCATTAGTAATGGGAACAGGAACTGTCTTTGTTATGAACTCACTGTCTGGCTCTTTGATCACCTCCCCTTGAGGGGGGGCAGGTCACAGAGGAGGACAATGCAGCCAGTTTTGATGAAATCTGATAGGCTAAGGTCAGATGGAAGTGGAGGAAGACCTCCCCTACCAGTGGACTTGGGACAGAAATGGGAGGAAGTTAGGAGGTTGGGTAAAGGATGGGATGAAGGATGGAGCTACAGCATAGATACAATGTGAATAAACTATAATTGACAAAAACAATTTTTTAAAAAGTGAAAGAAAAAAGAAACAACCTTCAGATACTAGAAGTTTTTTGTTTACATCCCAGGATGTTGGTTTTTGAGAAAGAGATTTTCTGTATGGCCTTGACTGACCTGTCATTCTTTTTAGACCAGGCAGGACTTGAACTAACACAGATCCATTTCCTTCTGCCAGTCATAGTGCTAGTATTAGAGGCATTTGCCAACAGTCCAGGCTTGGAATTTTTTAATTTAATTTAATGTTTTATTTGTGTGACATGGTGTCTCAGTGCATCAATGCCAGTCCAGGACTCTCTTTGTAAACCAGGATGACCTTGAACTCACAGAGATCTACCTTCATCTGCCTCTCAAGTTATGGGACTAAGGGTGTGTGCCACCATACCTGGCAAGACTTACCTATAGCCTAGTCACACTATGTGATTTCAGACATATCTAGGCACACATCTAGCCTGTTTTTTTTAAGACAAGGTTTCTCTCTGTAGCCATGCATGTCCTGGACTTGCTTTGTAGACCAGGATGACAGTGAAGTTACACAGCAGCATGCTTGTGTCTCCTGGAAAGACAGGATTCAAGATATGTGCCACAAAGACTGGCTCATATTTTCCAAGCAAATGGATGCAAGAAGCAAGCAGGAGTAGCCATTCTAATATCTGATAAAATAGACTTTCAACCAAAATTAATCAAAAGAGATGGGGAAGGACACTTCATCATCATCAAGGGAAAATTCCACCAAGAAGACATCACAATCCTGAACATCTATGCCCCAAATATGAGGGCACCCACATTTGTGAAAGAAACATTGATGAAACTTAAACCACACATAGATCCCCACACACTAATAGTGGGAGACTTCAACACACCACTCTCAACAAAGGACAGGTAAACTAAACAGAAATTAAACAAAGAAACAATATTTCTAACAGAGGTCATGAAGCAAATGAACCTAACAGACATTTACAGAACCTTACACCCAAGCAAAAAAGATTTTACCTTCTTCTCAGCACCTCATGGAACCTTCTCCAAAATAGGCCACATAGTTGGTCAGAAAGCAAGCCTCAATAGATACAAGAAAATTGAAATAATCCCTTGTATCCTGTCTGATCACCATGGAATAAACCTAGACCTCAATAACAACAGAAATAGCAAAAAGCCTACACATACATGGAAACTGAACAACTTGCTAATAAAAGATAGCTGGGTCAGGGAAGAAATAAAGAAAGAAATTAAAATCTTCCTAGAACTCAATGAAAATGAAGACACAACATACCCAAACTTGTGGGAAACTTGTGGGATACAATGAAGGCAGTGCTAAGAGGAAAGTTATTAGCACCAAGTGCCTTCAAGAAGAAATTTGAGACAGCGCATTCAAGCAACTTAATGGCTCACTTAAAAACCCTAGAAAAAGAAGAAGCAAAAACACCAAAAGGGAATAGATGGCTGGAAATAATCAAACTCAGGGCTGAACTCAATCAATTAGAAACAAATAAAACAATTCAAAGAATCAATGAAACCAAGAGCTGGTTCTTTGAGAAAATCAACAAGATTGACAAACCCTTAGCCAAGCTAACTAAAAGGCAGAGAGACATCATCCAAATCAACAAAATCAGAAATGAAAAGGGGGACATAACTACAGACACTGAGGAAATTCAAACAATCATTAGGACTTACTTCAAAAGTCTATATGCAACAAAATTTGAAAATTTAAAGGAAATGGACAATTTTCTTGATCGATTCCACTTACCAAAGCTGAATCAGGACCAGGTAAATCAATTAAATAGTCCTATATCCCCAAGGAAATAGAAGCAGTCATTGAAAGTCTTCCATCCAAAAAAGCCTAGGACCTGATGGTTTCAGTGCAGAATTCTACCAGACATTCAAGAAAGAACTAACTCAATTCTCTTCAAACTATTCCACAAAATCGAAATGAAAGGAACATTTCCAAACTCATTCTATGAAGCCACAGTCACCTTGGTACCTAAACCTCACAAAGAATCAACAAAGAAAGAGAATTTCTGGCCAATCTCCTTGTGAACATTGATGGAAAAATACTTAACAAAATACTTGCAAAATGAATCCAAGAACACATCAAAGATATTATCTACTATGACCAAGTAGGCTTCATCCCAGGTATGCAGGGGTGGTTCAATATATGGAAATCCATCAATGTGCTACACCATATTAACAAACTGAAAGAAAAAAAAACACATGATAATCTCCTAGATGCTGAAAAAGCATTTGACAAAATCCAACATCCATTCATGTTTAAAATATTGAGAGATCAGGGATACAAGGCACATATCTAAACATAGTAAAGGCGATATACACCAAGCATATAGCCAACATCAAACTGAACGGAGATAAACTTAAAGCAATCCCACTGAAATCAGGGACAAGACAAGGCTGCCCACTCTCTCCATATCTATTTAACATAGTTCTGGAAATCCTTGCTAAAGCAATGAGACAGTTGAAGGAGATAAAGGGGATACAGATGGGAAAGGAAGAAGTCAAATTATCACTATTTGCAGATGATATGATAGTATACATGAGTGACCCCAAAAACTCTACCAGGGAACTCCTACAGCTGATAAACACCTTCAGCAAAGTGGCTGGATACAAAATTAACTCAAAAAAAAATCAGTAGTACGCCTGTATACAAAAGAAAAAAGGGCTGAGAAAGAAATTAGAGAAACAACACCCTTCACAATAGCCACAAATGGCATAAAGTACTTTGGTGTAACCCTAACCAAGCAAGTCAAAGACTTGTATGAAAAAAAAAATCAAGTCTCTGAGGAAAGAAATGTCTCTGAGGAAAGAATTAGAAGAAGATATGAGAAGATGGAAAGATCTCCCATGCTCATGGCTTGGCAAGATTAACATTGTAAAAATGGCCATCTTACCAAAAGCAATCTATAGATTTAATGCAATTCCCATCAAATTGCCAACACAATTCTTTACAGACCTGGACAGAAAAATTCTCAACTTCATATGGAATAACAAGAAACCCAGAATTGCTAAAACAATCCTTTACAATAAAAGATCTTCTGGAGGTATCTCCATCCCTGATCTTAAGTTGTACTATAGAGCAACAATTTTAAAAACTGCATGGTACTGGCATAGAAACAGAATGGTGGATCAATGGAACCGAACAGAGGACTCAGAAATAAACCCACACACTTATGGACACCTGATCTTTGACAAAGACGTCAAAACCATACAATGGAAAAAGAGCATCTTCAACAAATGGTGCTGGTCCAACTGGATGTCTACATGTAGAAAAATAAAAATAGATCCGTACTTATCACCCTGCACAAAACTGAAGTCCAAGTGAATCAAAGACCTCAGCATAAAACCAGACACATTAAATCGGCTAGAAAAAAAAAAAAAAAAAAGTGAGGGATGCCCTAGAACTCATTGGTACAGGAGAAAACTTCCTGAACAGAACACCAACAGCACAGGATCTGATAGCAACAATCAATAAATGGGACCTCATGAACTGAAAAGCTTCTGTAAACAAAGGACACTGTCATCAAAACAAAGCGACTGTATACAGATTGGGAAAAAAATTTCACTAACCCTTTATCTGACAGAGGACTCATATCCAGTATATATAAAGAACTAAAGAAGCTGAAAAGCAGAAAACCAAGTAATCCAATTAAAAAATGGGGAACAGAGCTAAACAGAGAATTATCTGTAGAGGAATATCAAATGGCAGAGAAGCACTTAAAGAAATGCTCAACCTCATTAGTCATAAGGAAAATGAAAATCAAAACAACTCTGAGATTTCACCTTACACCCATCAGAATGGCCAAGATAAAAAACTCAAGTGACAACACATGCTGGAGAGGTTGTGGAGAAAGAGGAACCATTCTCCACTGCTGGTGGGAATGTAAACTTGTACAACCACTCTGGAAATCAATCTGGCACTTTCTTAGACAACTAGGAATAGTGCTTCCCCAAGATCCAGCCATACCACTCCTGGGCATATATCCAAAAGAGGCTCAAGTACACAAAAAGGAAATTTGCTCAACCATGTTTGTAGCAGCTTTATTTGTAATAGCCAGAAGCTGGAAACAGCCCAGACGCCCCTCAACTAAAGAATGGATGCAGAAATTGTGGTACATCTGTACAATGGAGTTTTACTCAGCAATGAAAAATAAGAAAATCATGAAATTTGCAGGTAAATGGTGGGATCTGGAAAGGATCATCCTGAGTGAGTTGTCCCAGAAGCAAAAAGACACATATGGTATATACTCACTCATATAGACATACAACATAGGACAAACCCACTATAACCTGTGCATCTAAAGAAACTAAGCAAGAGAGAGGACCCTAACTAAAATGTCCAATCCCCATCCGGAAAGCCAAAGAGGATGGACATCAGAAGAAGAAGAAAACAGGAAAAAACCTAGGAACCTACCACAGAGGGCCTCTGAAAGCCTCTGCCCTACAGACTATCAAAGCAGATGCTGAGCCTGATGGAATTTTATGTAAGAACTGGGAAATAGTAAGAGCTGGAGAGGACAGGGTCTCCACAAGGAGAGCAACAGAACAAGAAAATTTGAACACAGGGAACTTCCCAGAGACTCATACTCCAACCAAGGACTATTCATAGAGATAACCCAGAACCCCTGCACAGATGTAGCCCAGGGCAGTTCAGAGTCCAATTGGGTTACATAGTGATGTGAAGAGGGGCTGCCTCTGACATGAACTGACTGGCCTGCTCTTTGGTCACCTCCTCCTGAGGGGGAGCAGCCTTACCAGGCCATAGTAGAGGACAATGCAGCCACTTTTGATGTGAACTGAAGGACTAGGATCAGAAAGGAGAGGAGAACCTCCCCTATCAGTGGACTTGGGGAGTGGCATGCATGCAGGGGGAGGAGGGAGGGTGGGATTGGGAGGGGAGGGAGGGGCTTATGGAGGGATGCAGAATGAATAAAGTGTAATTGATGAAAAATTTAAAAAAAAAGGGAAAAATAATTTAAGAACCTTAAATGACTTTCAAAAGTGGAGGAAAACATGGAGTTAGTCAATTTACAGGGAGCACGTCTTGCCCCTGGGGGCAATGGTCTCCTGAACCTACTCAGACCTCGGACACCACCACTGCTAGTTCTAGAACTGATGCAGGATGTTCCAACGAGGGGGTTAAGGCTTCTCATAATATTTCCTATAAGCCCACACCTGTTTGTTTATATCCCCCATTTTTATTCATTATTAGCCAGATAGAGCCAAGTAATTGTGGTAATGATACTTGCTTTTTTGCCCAATGCTGGAATGCCAGTAAATTTACTAGCTGGTTACTCGCATGCCTCGCTGGGTGCCTGTGCCCGTTGATGCCCTCACGCTATGACTCTCTTCATACAGAAAAGGGATCTTGGAACTACAGCCACCATTGTTACTGCCATCTCATTGGCGGCTGTTGGAGCTACCACTGGGGTATTAGCCATGAGTCATACTGTGCAGACTGCTCAGACCCTGAATAATGATTTAGCCAATGTAGCTCATGCCTTAGTTGTACAAAAAGGAATTAATGCTCAACTAAAAGGAAGCTTGATGGTGTTCAATCAGAGGATTGACCTCATGCAGGAGCAAATTGATACCCTATGGCAAATCGCTCAACTTGGCTGTCAATGAAAATATGCTGGACTTTGAGTCACTAGCATATAACATGAGAACTTTCCCTGTGCTGCAAATCTGTCTAAACAATTGTCGAGCTATATTTTAGGTAATTGGACTGGAGAATTCGATACTGTGATGGACCAGCTGAGAGTGGCCATTGTCATGGTAAATTCTACCAGAGTGGACACAGGACTAGCCACAGGATTATCATCATGGATTGCTGCAGCCATGAATCATCTGAAGGAATGGGCGGGCATGGGAGTGTTAGCAGGCCTTCTGGTGTTGGTCACCTTGGTTTGCCTGTGGTATATATGCAAGATTAGAGTCTCACAACAGCGTAATGCAGCCATGACCATTCAGGCCTTTACAGCCATTGAAGCAGGACAGTCTCCCCAAGCATGGGAGCTGAAATGTTACACTCAGGATGAGAGGCTAAGCACT